>QNGE01000284.1:324430-335132 GCA_008508345.1 Paragonimus westermani | reverse complement strand
TCTTTTCGAAAGAGGCTGGCTAGAAAGTCTATCTGAATGTGGAGGTTGTGATCAAATATGAGTGATGTCCAACTTGAAAATTAACCCAAACCCCCGACTACTCATCAGGAATTGGGAATTGTGGACAGAATGTCGTCTCAATTGACTCGCTTCTTCATGGCCTGTTTTTCCATGAAGGCATTCAGGTGTTAGTTAAAAACAGTCCGACCGAATACTTTCTGACCTTTTCCAGTTTGTGATGTCTCATTGTCAACTTAAGATGTCCCAAAGGGGTTATCTGGGTTTCAACCGCGAACGGCGTCACAGAACCGTGTGCAGGGGTAAGACGACATGAACAGGGATTGGTTGGCTCATACGGAGTGGGGTAACAGAAATGTCAGGGATCAGGGTGTAAACAAAGTTAGCGCGCGTGAACCTGGTCTCCTGGCTGACAGGGGTGCAGGCTAACACGTACGCAGTGAGCACTGAGAGAGTAGGTGTGTGCGTACGACGTAGATCACGCACGGACAGCTCCTCTGGAAAGTCAGACGCTTGTCTGTGGGTACACGAGGGACCAACTCAGACTGGCAGAGTTCTTCGTCATCCCATCAGTCGGATAGATCGGACAAGCCCTTCTTGAAGCTTTCGAACGGTGGACATCCCGATATCGAGGCTATGGCGGCCGTGAGGGCTGAAGGCAGGGCTAAAAAACCAGATACCAATCTTCCTCGCCGTGTGGCCCGGCCACAAAATCTGGATGCAAACCAAAGGGCTTGTCCTAACCGAGTAGGGTTAGCAAGCGACCTCAGGACACCGCTGCAATCACAGCCACACGGGCTGGCACAGGGGTGCGCTTGCATTCCAGACCCAGTGGCTTGACCCCGTCGTCCCAGTGTTTCGGTCAACCTGGCCTGCGGTCAATAAAACGTTGATACTCGCACACGTTTCAACGCTAGATAGGGAACTCTGTACTGGAAGTCAGACTGCATCGGTGACGGCAGAGACAAACTAAAAATACAGTTTCCGCAAATGACTGTGTTATCAGGATAACTTTTTCACCAGACAGTGGGTAATGAAACGTTGCATTCAAAACAGGACCAGACGTTCAGGTTATTGGGAGTGGTTGAGAAATAACAATTTTCCCGTAAAATCTGAAGTACGTCATGCTGTTTTTTGGATCTACCACGCCATTTGTGGACTCCGACGTGACGTTTTATATTTAAGCTACCAAAACGATAAACGTAAATTGGCATGTCCCACTTTTGTGACTTTGTCATTGGACCGTGTTGTTCCACACCCTGTCGACATGTCATATTTGACTATGTGATCCATATACGGATGGCGTGATGAGGGCAACTTGCTTTGTTATTGAGATCTGGGTGGACTTGTCGATCGGTAATTTTGTCCAGATTAAGGTGGGTTGTTCTCCGGTAACTTATATTGTCTTGAAAAATGCTGAGCGTAAATTGGACTAGGCTAAATTTCATTTTGGAACCAGATAACACTGGGGGACTACGAATAGGAAGACAATGTGTCGTTTTTGAGGGAATAGTTACCGATGCACGTACATTTTTTTTGCACGCCGCAGATGAGCCATACGCAACAAGTAGATCTTACTGGGTATCACTAGCTAGGACTGACTACACCTTCTTAATGTACGCCTGTCAGTACCGTTGACGTCATTATACGAGACCCTTGGTTCATTCCGTGCAATAACTACTTGATCTCCATTCTCAACGGCTTTTACAGGTATAGTGTCTGGTTACTGTCTACCTGCGAATTACGACAATTGAAGGCAGGGCTGAACTACCCACAGTAATCGATCGGTCGCGGTCGTCAAGCTTGAGTGAATAATGTCCGGAGCGGGTGACAAAACACTGAAAGTCCATTCTGGCTTTTGGTGACTTAAGTGTGACTCGGACGAGACAAACCGCCTCATGTGAGTGGCGTATGGGTGTGCTGACTAGGAGCAGGTAAGGTGCAGTGACAGCATTCTCTTACTGGTCGAGATAAGGGTGAACACTAGGAGTAGTTTACTAACTATGAAATTGAGTCAACCGGTAACTTGTAAGGTCGAACAAAACACCATAGAGATCAACTACTGAATACATTTCACCTACCTGCTTCGTTACACTGATATCCTCCGAGAGGTATCCGTTGAAAAACCCGACTCACCACCAGTGGTATTAAGCTTAAGCCTATCTTAATCATACATTCTCAATGTCGGTGCACTGGACCACCTTCTCGTGGTTTCGATCGGGCGATCTTGTAAACCTTGACTGACTAACCGTTCAGCAAATCCAGATAGGGCCAACTACTCTACCTGGTTCCAAAGTACTGGTTACAATCGATCAAGATAATGAAATTCTCGCCAGCACCTCCTTGCAGGCATCTACCAGTGCACAGGATGGTCGAGCGGAGTACACCTGTTCAGAATGTGGCCATACATGTAAATCGAACGCTGGCTTGTCCGTAAATACTCGAATGCATCGACGCAGGAATGGTCCAGAGCAGGAATTAGACTTCCAGCCTGCCACAGTCTCTGACTGAACTGACTGTGACCGCACTTTTCCCACTAAAAGTGGTCTCAGTCAACACAAAAGGCATGCGCATCTCGTCGAACGCAAACGTGGGAATCTCACGTACATGAAAACTGCCAGATCAGATTGGTCTGAGCAAGAACTGGCTTCTCTTCTCAGGTGTCCCGATACACTAGCTCCGTCATGTCTCACTCGATGCAAACTTAATCGGCTCCTGCCACATTTCCCAGGTAGTACATTGACGAACATTCGGACGTGTCTGTGTGCACTGAATTGGCAGAGGAATGCTGTCCCCACTGCCGATCCAGCCACCGTCTCGCAGACTAACATGACATCCGATATTCGGTCCCAATCTGCTGAACACTCCGAATGGCTTACCTATTTGATCCAAACAGTGATTACCCAATTGGAGTCTAATAGCGAGGTTTTCCTACACACCGATGAGCTAACAGCTATTGTCCGCGATATTCAGGCAGGTATTTTCACAATGGTACAAGCTAAGTCACTGTTGAAAATGCACAGCCCACACGCTTTTCCGTCCACCTGGCGACTGATCACCCGACGACTTGTTCGTATTAAGGTCGAAACCCACGCGACCAGGAAGCAGATATGGAGAGCTGACTCTGCAGCGGTTCAAACACTGTACCACCAGCGTAAGAAAGATGCTGCGTTTGCAGTTTTTTCTGGCAAATGGAGAACTGCCTACAAGACGGGCTGTAGCCTTCCGGATAGTTCCAACTACTACTGGTCCGAGTTGTTATCGCCTCATCCGCACCCCGATTTCCCACCACCTCGCACGATTCTGCCTCCGGACTGCTCTTTGATCGACCCGACCACCGAAGAATTATTACGCACGTTGAAGTACATGAGAAACATTGCTCCAGGTTTGGATGAACTTTTGCTGAAACGTTTGAAACACATGAAGTGTTGATGCCTTGGCCGGATACTTCAACCTTTTCTTGCTAACCCATGACTGTCAAATCCAGCAATGCCGCTCCCGCGTCACGCTTGTATCAAAATTTAACAATCTTTCATCTCCCACCGAGCTCGCCATATCTCCAACGTTGATACGTTATACTCACAAGATACTGGCTGATCGTTTGAATACGCGCCTGCAACTGCCCTTCACTGTGCTTTCCTACACCGTGATGGCTGCATCAAGGCGACCTCACTCCTCCTTGAACTGCGCCAAAACTCATGTACGAACTCTTCAAGTCTATACGTGGCTTTCATCGACGTGTCCAAAGCGCTCGATTCCATCTCACAGGACTCGATTATCAGATCGGCCCAAGCTTTTGGTGCTGTTTCACCTCTAACGCATTACATTTTCGACTCCTATCGGAATGCTTCCGCCACGCTTGAAGGTTCCGTTCTCCGGTCCCAACGTGATGTCCGCCAGGGCAACCCACTGTCCCCGCTTCTGTTCATAATGGCAATGGATGAGGTGCTTGCTCTTTCCCTATCGGAGCTTGACTACCAGTTCCACGATACACTGGTCAGAAGTTTTGTTTACGCCGACGATCTGATCCTTCCGGCTGAGAACCCTACACGTCTCTCCGAGAAGCTTGCAGCCGCCGCTAGTGCCCTGAAATTATCTAGGTTGTAGGTCAACGCTCAAAGCTCAGTCATCCACGGCGATCACAAACACAATGTGACCGCTATCTCCAATGAGTCTATCAAGTTCTGCCCGGACACCATCCGCTCACTAAGTGCCCCTGACACGGTGACCTACTTAGCTATCCCGTTCACCTAGAAAGGCAAAGCAATCATCACTCACCGTCTGCAGCCTCGCATAATGCTGGATGAAATCACCAAAGCGTCTAGATCTCCTGAGACAACATCTCGTTCCGAAGATGAGTCACCTGTTAGTATTGGACCGAGTCCATCGAAACACGCTCAAAGCAATGGACTGTACAACTCGCCATTTTGTTTGGCAGTGGCTCCATCTTCCTAAAGACACACCTATCAGCTATATCCACGCCCCAGTTCGTTTGGCGGTCTGAGCATTCCGGGTTTGTCCACCACTATCCCATTCTCGCGCAAATTCCGACTGGAGAGACTGCTCCCCAGTCAATGTCCAGTTCTGCGGAATGTGGTCAAAGAGGATTCGTTTGGCTTTATCTTGAGGGAGATGAACGGCTCCGTACGCTTCCAGCTGTAGTCGTGACGAACAAGGAGGAAGCCCACGAGGCGTGGATGAATAAACCCTATCATTCCCTGGGCAGCCGTGGTCTTCAAGAAGCCTCACGCTCTCCACCCTCTAGTCGTTGGTTGTTCGATCCAGAGCGCATCTTCCCCAGAATTTTTAGTCATGCCATCCACCTCAGATGTAATCTTCTACGAACTAAGGTATGAAATTCACGAGGTGGCGAGAGTGGTCACTCAGCTCTCTACCGCGGCAACTGCGGTCAACCAGAAACCCTCGCTCATATTCCGCAATATTGCTGGATCACTCACGATGTGCGTTATGCTCGGCGCAATCGCGTGTTCAAGGACCTGGCAAAAAAGCTGCATAATCTGGGCCATGCAGTCTTCGAGGAGCTACGAGTAACAAAGATGAGCTCGTCCGTCAAACCCGATGTGATCGCGGTTCATGAATGACTACCGAAGCCAACTGGTCTGGACAGAAAAGGTTGCGAAATACAAAACCGACTTCCATAATGCCGCCATTCAGTCGGTCCTCCATACCATGGACCGTGATGTGAACTCAGTTTCTCATTCACCTGTGATCATCTCTTTTCGCAGTATCACATTTTCTTCTTCTTGTAGCGCCATTCTCCGACTTGGACGGCCCTCCTACGCAGTTACAGATTTACGTTTACTGACTGTTATTAGTTCCCTGAAAACCTACGACTCATTTATTCGGGGAACCAGGCGTTAACTGTTGCCACTCATCTGACAGTTGTCTCACTATGAAGGACATTCTTCCGTCCAGATACGTGGGTCTTGACTGTGACAACACCCCTGTGCCCTGAAGAGCTTTTGATGTATTGTATTGTATTTTACTTCTGCCGGATTTCTTGTATTCTTCTTTCTTCATTTTTTGTGATCTCTTCGGTACATAATACACAAGTAACTTTTTATTTGATGTTTGGACTGTTATAGCTTACCACTCTTGTGAGAGGACTCGTCAAGTGTTCAGTGTTGCCTAATTTTGGCATCACCATTTGTTTTTCCTTCGAAAGAAAATGTGTGTATTGCTCTTCAAAGCAAACGATATAGTCATACGTTCCCAGAATGGAGTATCTGCAGATAGAACGACTGTTTATGTTTTGTGATGTCCTGGCATCATATTGCGACCACCATATTCCTGGCCTGTTCAGCCGACTCTTCCAGACACCTCAAACGCCAATCACGATAAAAAAGCACGTCTGAAGGATCGTCCGCGCTTATGAGTTCATACCTTTGTTGCATCAATTGTTTCACTCTGTGTTTAACCACACTCTACGCGTCCACGACTGGGTTCAACTCCAGAGTGTGAGGCGCCAGTTGTAGGAACTTTCCTCCGATGTACTTTGGATCTTCGAATATTCGTTCATGGTCCTTGTGACAAGACGCACTGTTGCAGACTATCATTGGGTTTCTTCTTTCGTGATCATGATGACTATCTAACATCGTCCGCAGCCAGACTTAGCAAGTTACTCTAATATACGAGCTACGTTTTATGGAATGTGTCAGCCAGCGTCGTTCTGACATGGCATCAGTGGCAACACTGCTTCGGCGGCTGTTAGCGACGGTTGCGTGTACTATCTGTCCACGTGATATTCTTTGGTGTGTGGAATCGCAGAACAGATTGAAGTTAGCTGAGTGAGTAAAAATGGTTCAGTGTTTCAGCATGCCTTACTCCCACCAACTCAGTGAACAGAGCTTCCTGTGGCCGTTTATTACTGTAAATCTTGAACAGGTAGTTTTCTTCCCCTTTGTTCAACTCGGTATTCACGATCTTATGGATTAGGTGTATTTATTCAACCCTTATCTATTTCCCGTCCAGGTAGTTGTCAATGTTGCCACCAGAAACTTCCTTCTCCGATTCGGCCTTCATCCACAGTCGTAGGAGATCCAGGCTGACAGAAGTGTTTTCACTCACCCCTTCCTTAACTGTTCAAACTCTGCATCACACAGAAGCCTCCGTCTATGTCCATCGTGCTGCCCATGCATTTCGTTGTTATCGATGTATAACAGCCATCGGTTGGCAGCGCGTGGGTGGTCTACCAAAACGAAAGCAATAGCCTTTCAGTCATTACCACACTCATAGGCATCAAGCACGCGCTGACGCGTTTCATGCGGATATGGTTTACGTGAGGTAAGACCGAAAATTTTTACGACTACAAATGTTGAACTGGACATATGCGGTTGGGTAATGAAATAGATGCTAATTAATTGGAACTTCGTGCACATTACTATTACTCGACTTTACAAAGATGAGTATGCCGCCAAGTGAAGGGGAGTTATGTGCTGAATTATATTCACATTGTGTCAGAACCCATATGAAAGTTTAAGTATCCGGGCCTTGAGAGATACCTTCGTACAACTCTAAGACGAAACTTTTACAGGTGGAAGCCAAACGGTGAGATAACACGTCGGCACATTTGCGTACTGATCAACATTAGTACATACAGATTGGTTACATACCCCCTTCTCAGTGACTTCAGCGATTAGTTCACGGATTCGAGTTTGGAGGCCCTCACTCGGATCCAGTCAGTTTATCCGTTTCGATGTTCAGCGGTTTTCTCTTGACCTGAAAAGCCATAAATGAAAACAGGGTGTAGCACCGCGCTTGGGGTTACAGAGTATCGTGAATACGGTAAAATACTAGTCTAACAGGACAAAGTAAAATATTAATTTCACAATTTCTTACGCAGATGGGAATCTAATAACACTCCAAGACGGTCTCGAGAAGAGCAGCCAACAGCGTCGGATGGAAGGTTGTTCCAGTGATTGATAAAACTGTAAGAGAACTGTTGCCTGAAGAAGGTCTGGGGTCAAGGCTTATTATTGGATCGTCCCCTTTGGTACGCGCTCAGTTGCTTGACCCCAAAAACGAGAAACCAGAAGAGACGCGGCTGCACTGTTTATTGGACGAGCGAGACAAAACTTAGACCACAAAAGCCCTAGATTTATGGGACTAACGATTACCATAGATGGGCGACAGACACGAAGCGAATCAATTGAGACAGTCATAGATGGCAGTCAGGGAGTCAGAACAAATCACATTACAAGGTGTACCAGAGGGCAGACACGAGGAAATAGACTGACCAGACAGCGCACAGGTGTTCGACCGCACGCCTGCAATCTGATTGTCTGAGTGGGACCATACCACCACCCACGACCATAGCATCCGAGCTGGGCCGGTCGATCGATGTGGCGTGATGCGCCCTGGATGTCTCGTTAGGAGATGCGCCTCCTAGCACCCATACAGCTTTTTGTCGTGACCCTTTCAGCTGTTTTTATCTACTGGGGTAAGGAGTTGCTGCACGAGTCCTGAGTTAAAGAAAATGTGTGTAAGAATTAAGTCACCGCGGAGTCTTCGAAACCCAAGTTGATAAAAATCAAGAATTTCGAGACGAGACTCATAGAATTGCCTCAAGCCAGTGATCAATATGGTGGCTACTCGCTGGACACGTTTGATGGCGAGTATGTCTTTCTCCAAACCGGTGTATACGACTTGATTAGCATACTCAAGCAGTGCTCTTATATAGACCCGGTGAAGTGTTTGAAAGGCATGCCTGTCTGTGCGTGAAAATGCTGTTTTTATCAGTTCCAGATACCTTTTGGGTGACTATCTGGTGGTGATAGCAGAAAGGCAAACCAGACAACAGCCAGTCCCCCAGGTTCCCTTTAAGGTCAGCTTTTACCATTTATATTACACTTTTTACATTATGTGTTCCTGCAGTCTCATCCGAGAGACATATATGCACACTTGCTGGCGTGTAGAGGAAGACTCCAGTCATATGATCAACATTTAATACGGCCAATGTCAATCTGCAATGCATTGGGACCACAAGCGTTCCAGACTTTTAAATCGTCTGCATAAATGACTGCGATGCTAGAAATAAGCTCGGGAAGGTCAATGATGTATATCAGAAACAACAGTGGACCAATTACTGATCCTTGAGTAATTGCAGCAGTGATCTGGGAGGGAAAAGAAAGGCCCAATCTGGTTTTCACTCGAAAGATTCTGTTACTAAGAGAGGAAGTAATCCGGTGGACAGCTTCGCCTTGGATCCCATAAGCTTCTAGTTTATGTAAACAGGACCGTGTGGGACACAGTCAAAGGCTTTGGCAAAGTCGAAGAAGATAGCATCACAGATGTTGTCTTTTCCATCTGTCAGGTTATCCAGGGAAATTAACATATTGTTTATGAATGACCGATCGGGAAGAAAGCTATGTTGAATAGTAGGGAAGATTATTTAAGAAGAAATGTTTGAGGATGGCGCGTTTTTACAGACGCTCCATTGTCTTGCATAGGGTGGTGGTAAGGCTGATTGTCCGATAACTAACAGGAGATTGACGATCGTCTGCCTTAAATATGAGTGTGACAGTAGTCCGTTTCCATGTCTTCGGAAGAGTGCCGGTCCAAGGAGTATGGCTGAACAGATTATGGTGGGGCACCGCCAAACCTAGGGTTGCTTCTTTGAGTATCCGGGGTGGGATCGCGTCTGGTCTCACGACACTGAATTCTTGATTTTAAGTCTTGGAAGGACTTACTCTTGAGCCAGATGGTCATGAAGAACATGACCCGTACCAGCGTCAAAAGGTTCAGTGAACAACCAGTGCTCTGCCGTGAACTCAAACGCAGTACGCAAAGATACTACAGGTGCCAGAGGCCATGGTGACGTGACTTCATGACGTTCAGATGAATGGGGTCGCGAATACGCTAACCGTGTTGAATTGGTAGTTCAACATACTCGCAAACTCTCACCAGAGATAGGACGACAAGTTAGTTAAGACTAAGTTGGTTAGGTCAGTCACTTCTTCATTCCTGTCAATCAACGACTGCCGCCGTTTAAAAAATTACCCACCATCTTTTCCAGAAAACTGGGTCACGGTGGCCTTTTGTTTTTCCGTTTCTCCAGCTTTGTTGGTCCATTGTACGATGAATATCTTATTTGGTTTTTGGTCCAACTGTGAAACTTCGGTTCTACTGCTCATCCTGCCTACAACAGTATGTATTCTTACATTGACCTACCTCTGGCCTACCATTAGGATTCTCCTGTTTTGTTTTCACAATACATCGGTTTCAATTTCTTACTAGCCTGTCATCTGGTTAACCAAAATTAGCCGACTGGACACAAAGACCTCCACTCACACGTACCCTAGTCCTATCCTATTAGGTTTATACTGGGTACTCGGTATATGAGTTGAACCACAAGCACTGCAAGACAAGCCACTTGTGATTGGGGTTGTGCTCAGGTTTCCTTTGGGTTCAGTCATTGTGACAGGATAATCCGGAACGAACGCTGCCAGCCGTGTCTGAATATAGTTTTCAATTACATTGGTGTGCATAGTATGAATGCGTTGACATCCACAGTTCCAGTTTACTCACAGTCGGTACTTCTTTCCTACACGATATTTTTGACTTAGTCATTCTGTTATACTGACCACCATTCGATCAATGTTCAACCACTATCCTCCGGACGTGGTTTCAATGTTATGTTTTGATGACTGAGCTGACCACAAATTAACAAATGACAAAAAATTAGGAGCTCATTTCAACTGGACGACCAAGAATCATCATCAGTCGAGTGAAACGGTGTTTGTAAGTTCAGTTGAGTGAGGTTTACAGAGACGGAAGTGCTCGCATTTCATTTTATTTGGCAAACAAATTCAGACGTTTCGCTTTAATTGTGAAAACAAATTCCATAAGACAAACGAGACAAACAAACAACGTCAGTGTCCGTCACATCTTGGACAACTGAATAAGTGTCTGGAGTTACATATCAAGTGCACAACCATCACAACGTAGGACAGCTCCCTCGGATATCTTAAAACGACATTGGGACATACGACTGTGTTATCAGGTCGTCTTAAAACGGAAAAGATGTGGTGCACGAAAGGTTGTTTTGTGCTACCAACTGTCTTTTCTGATGAATGTTCCTCGAACCATCATAGTTCATGTTGTTAGCAATGTATGGACCGTCATGCTCTCAAACAATATCAGTACAGAGTGCAGTATATATATA
>QNGE01000284.1:282701-323971 GCA_008508345.1 Paragonimus westermani | reverse complement strand
AATCGATCACCACTTTTCACAGCGTCATTCAAACGAAGAAAGCTTCTTTTTAACTTCACAGAGAAAATACTTTTACCAGGTCAACATTTGTAGCCACAAAATGATAGGAAACAATTTGGAATCTGTCAACTGAATTTAGCCTGCATAGTCCGACACCAGTCGCATCAGTTGGTCTCTTTGGGGATGGTTGCTTTCCAAGTAAACTTCCAGGCTAATCGAACCACGTGACACTTCATCGCTTACGGCTTTACTGATGAGTAGTCGGGGATTTGGTTTATTTTCAAGTTGAACATCACTCACATCTGATTGCAGCCTTCGCATTGAAATAGATTTTCTAGTCTATTTGAATGCGAAGGCTGCAATCAGATGTGAGTGATGTTCATCTTGAAAGATCATGGCTTTATTCGTTGTTCTGTTTACTCTGCTGGAATTAAAACGACACAACAGCAGACCATTTCAACTTTCGCCTAAGCTATGAAACGACACACCCACAGTGATATTATGGTATATATGTGAAACAAACTCACCGAACCGATCCATCCCGTGAAAGCCTGAAAAGTTATAAATCAGCCATAATGTGATAGCAGTCTCACGAGCCACAATCCATGTTTGAACTCAAAGGCGTTAAGAAATTCAATCAAACTTTGGGCGTTTTAAAGAAAGGCGGTTGTTTCCATGGTCTAGTTCAAGCCAGCTGTAGCTGTTGCCATAAAAATCCTGAGCACAGTACCTCAGAGTGCACGAAAAATGGGCTAGTTTATAGTAGTTACCTCGGTGATGTCATCTCATCTGATCTTAACTACTCAACGTACCGCTTGTGTCACTTACTCTCGAAAGACCCAACTGTGGTCATAGATGATGGTTCACCTACTGAACATTCTTTCGTCCACAATCACAATTATCTTCAAGTCACTGCTGGGCCATGAGCGACTCATCACTCTATTCACCAGTCAAAATGGGCTTCCTCTGTACCTCACTGGCGTTTGACGTAGTCAAGGCAATATCAGCATACAATTAATCGTAAGTTAATTAGTCACCGTTCCCCGTAGCTGTCATGCTTCAATCATCCCCACCCACTTAGCTGGATGGTGCGCCTGCGTGCCCACCAGGAATGCGTCGTGTGCACGTTTTCCGATGAAGATTGATACTGTCTCTAAACTACCTCGTCTATTTGTTCCAGAGTTGCGATTCTAGTTCAGCTAATCAAGTAATAGACTTTTCGTTGGATTTGTTTGCACTCACTCCTTCGCATTACCGTTCAAGTGAAACTCAAGTGTTATCCACAAAACCGGCCGTGTCACGTAAACCTGCGTGACCCCCATGTCCAAGTTCATACGTACTCCGGAACAGTTAGACAACCGGTGCATTGTGGGATGAGAGAAATGCTAGAGATGATCGCGATAGCGCTGTACCTAAAAGATATACATCGAACACACAGCCTTAGACTCTTCAAAGGGACCCAGTTACGAGAAATCTGGACTGAACCAGTGACAACTACAATGTACCCAGAAGCAGCAAGTGATCCACCATCCCAGCTACGCCATTGGGCCTCCTCTAAAATTATCAAATCTCCCATGCCACTATTATGGAAGGAAGTGTGAAAGCGAGGATGTATTATGCTTAGTGATCGTCCAGAGAGACCAAGAGTAGTAAATCCACGAATTGCAACCATTGGAGCACGAAACATAAACTATGTATTAAGCATGTAGTAAAGAGCGAAATGCACGGTTGTTCGTTAGTTTCATCTTGAAGCGTAAAGTGTGGATCTCTGAAGGGGCCTTCTAGTTGTTTAGTAAGAAAACGAATAAGCATGGAATATTAACAAAAAGTTGCGTGATGTCCATTTGGATCTCACAGCTGTCTCTATAGAAACAGGGTATTTTTGCTCTTAGTAGGTTGACTAGATCAAAAATGTACGTTGTTTTGTGTCTAGCAAGTTCAAGACTTTGGTCACCCGTTTGATAGCTTTTGACGCTACAGTTTGGGCATATAAAATATTCGTTTTGGATGTATATTTAAAGTTACAGTATTACGTTTTTTTGTTCTTTCTGAAATCTAAAGGTAGCCCTATTCACAAATGATGTTTCCAGAAGTGTCTGTGTTTTCAATCGCTACCTTAATTGTTGCAGCAACAGTGCGGATTAATCCGTCCGAACCGGGGAAACACTGTACTGTCAAACCGAGGAGCTGATGGCTTCTCGGAGTTGCGTCGGTTGTCATCAGCTTGATGTCACCCATATGAAAGTTGCGTTGTTGATTTGACCACTTCTTTTTCCAGCTTGAATAGACCAAAGACACTCTCTTATGCACTTTCTGCAAGATAGCGATGATAGGTAATTGGCTTGTTCCCATCGCGCACTGTACCCTTCTGTGAGAACTTCCTTAAGTTTAAGTCTGACATTGCCTCTTAAAGGTGCCGAATCATTCGGCGCCAAAGAGGCAGAATCAATGTCACTAGACATCAGCGGTACGGTTGGATGATTGTTGAATAATTGTCCCGATCCAACCAATAATGTGAACAGTCTCATGGTCAGGCGCCTGCTCCAAGCAAACTGACTTTACAGTTCGTCAAATAGATCTTATCAGCCGCTCCCAGACGTCGCCACTGTTACTGCACATGGTGGATTGAAATGCCACACAATACCTCTTCGTAGCAGTCTATCATTTACATCATCCTGATCTAACATGTCATTTCAACATTTGAGCTCTTTGTTAGCACCCGATAAAGTTTGAGTCGTTGTCTGAATAAATATCGGTTGGCGTTCACCATTTGTCAGAATATGCTTGAAACCGATTGAGGATTCATAATATGGACGTAAGCTAGACGTAAACTTACATGTACCCTACCTTAAACACCACCGAATTTGTAACTGGTTATTCTAGTCCAAAGAAGCTGCCCTGGCAGAAGTGAGAAGTCACCCATAAACCAAATTACCGATTGTTCACAAGTTGTTCAGAAATCGGTTGATGCTCATCTTGTTCCGACAAACCGAAGCAGCAGCTTAACAAAAATGTTTTGCAGACTGTGCTACCTGTAGATGTACTGCCCTGGAATCCAGGCACGTAAATATGCAGCCATATCTCCTTTTAACTGTCCGACCTTTTTTCATCACGGCCGGGCAAAATTAATCCAAGCCAAATTGTGAGAAAAGGGTACCAACCAGACTGCGTGCCTATTGAGGGCAGTTTGTTATTTACCGCATTATGGCTTTGGCGAAAAACACATCGGCTTATGATGTTCTTAACTGCCGCGACACCGTTAGAAGTACAAAACCATTCATGAATTGAAGCAAGCACATGGGCTTCCCACCAAGAAGTTCCTCAAAGTGGAAGCGCCCAATACCAGTATTTGTCACGTAATGCACTCTGGGCAATATGACACGAAATTTTGAATTATATTCCAGAACTGTGCTAGACAATATCCTGTCTATCCGAAGAAGACCGTAAATTATGGCGAGACGCAATTTATAAAGGCGGCTTCCTTTGTTGTCTCTCTTTTCCTATTAACATGTAAGTTAGAGAAAATTATTTCACGAGGACGTGCTTATAGGTGTATTGACTGCACAACATCTACTTCGGCTGACTGCAACCCAATAGGCCTCGAACGGTCTACCTTCTTCACCGTAATCTTCTGATAATTAGTGTGAACGGTTCAACCAAACAGTGAATTTCAGCGGTTTGAGACAATTAGGATGTGTTGTGAATCCAGAAGGCGGATGACACAAAGGTTACTTTATTGGAGAAACCAACACACTACTTAAGCGTCTGAACACGACTAGGAACGGAAACACTCATTTGCACACCATACTCTTCTGAGGATACTCCAGTCGCTTCAGACACCATGTATCAGTTCCGTCGTGTAGCGAAAGCCATTATATGTCATTCTGCCCTCCAACGATCCATCCCGTATCTCTACCGTATTTATCACGCGATTATCTCGATCCGCGATCATCTCGATCCATGCTGCTACTGAATAGTGGTGTGAGTAGTATCTCCTCACTACAGATGCTTACAGCAAATCGACAGTTACCCATTAAAAATACTTCCAATACACTGTTATAATGTGGCCTTCTTCAACCCAACAAATCTTACTGGTTGATTGAGTTTAAATATACCGGTTTACGAAAATGGTGGTTATCTGAGAAACTCTGGACCACGTAGCCACTCCTATACATACCCTGCATTCCTAACTCTGCGTGAGGCTCTATGTACTACAGTATTATATGGTTGTAGATATCTCCATTGTCATGGATAAGAGACATCGAGGATACATGACGACTTATTTGTGAAAAACGTTCTGAAAAGTGGAGAAACGTCGTTGACATACTGCAACACTTTTACAGAATCTGTCCAAAGAATCATGTCCATGAAATACTTAGACATGGGCATATCATTTGGGATACACGAGCGAAATGCACGATTGCTGTCAGCTCGGATTGAAGAATGGTGACTAATCTGAAAGGCGCCACCCGAGCTTTCGAAAACAGCAATGAACAATAACGTTTAACATTGTCGTCACAGAGGCAAACGTAATCAGCCACTCTGTGTCCTGCATCAGATGCGTAACCAAATGCATGCAACTCGAGATCACTTTTCACAAACTCATTGGGTCTTACGCACCTGGAGATCCGAATTTTACCAGGTTATTGTTTATGCCAATCAGGCCACTCGGAAAGATCATTTGTGTTGAGTTGGTTGTCCCAGTTCAGCCTTCTGAGACACAATACTTGCAGTAACACCTTTCCCGTTTGTAACTACAGGACAGCGAAATCAATAGCGTCGTACACGCTAGAGGTAGCAAAGAGGATACGTTTTCTTGTGGCTGGTTTCTCGGACGGTTTGAAGTTTACACCAAACTGGTTTCCTTCGACGCCTCACTTGATGCCCAACGTATGTTTGAATGGTAACCTGTTTTTACTTACTTCTCTCACGACAGTAACGCGTTCAGAACGACTGAGACCACGAAGAGCATCGCGGCTATTCTACAGCCACCTGGTTAGGAGAAATTCCCCTCTAGGCGGCAATGACATCAAACGAGGCTGAGTGCCGAGGGTGCATCTGGTAAGAAGAATAGACAGTTGGTAGCGTGAACCGCCATAGGAACTGCTTAACACGTTTCTCTCATAGATACTCCTAAACGTTTCCTCTGTTTCATTCAAGACAAAATATACACAAGACGGGATGAGATAGCCTTAAATGGATTCACCGTCATCCGATACCCATTAGGTTCACTTCTGAAACCACCTTGGCGACTGCTTCGGATACATCAAACTGCAGAAACATCCGCAGTATCTGCTACAGTCCCAATCGGACAGATTCTAAACCTTAGCAACACATCTATAAGTTGAGATGTCAGGTCCGGTCCCCATAATAATTGATCATTCATAGATGTGGCACAATGTCTTGTAGCGTAGTGAAATACCTCACGAAGTTTATCGGGTTTATTGAGGCTAAACACAGGGTGATGTGGCGTATGCCATTTCCTGACAATCTGACGAGGTTCAACATTCACAGGTGATGTTCGATGCACCTTTTGCCTATGTGAGGGTGTATTAAAACGGAATATCTCAGGTGCAGTTCCTCAGCATGTAACAAAAGGTTCCATGGAAAGCTCAGACGGTCCAGAGCCGGTTGGTAGAGAAACCTCTACAACTCATCATGACAACGTAACTTCAAAATAACGGTTAACCAGGCAAATACGATTCTAAATTATTGTGAAAGCTAGCTTGTCCCCCTGTGAATGGGACTCCCCAGCGTTTGCCGTATCACGGAATTCTTGGTTGTATAAGAGTTTAGAGTGATCCACAACGGGAACTTTCTCGAAAAGCAGTTCACAGAAGTGCATGATTTAGCAGTCCCACTTAGTGGACCACTAATCATCCAGCTAAGTAAGGTTTTAATCACCTGTGGCTGTTTCACCTCACCGACTCTTCGATCAAGTGCCTAACAAACTTCTTGGATATCACAATTACCATAGTAACCTGCCTTTGGTCAAACTCTCTGAGCTCAAAATCCATGAAGTGGTGCAATCGCTCACCCATATCTCACAAGAAAGCACTTAGGGTTAAGTGCGTCATCGAGTATCGTGATTGGCAAACACGACTGAATTGTAGCACTACGATGTCTCTCAACTAAACATTGTCTGTCAAAGACTGTGTCCAAACCCTTTTCAAGAAAACCATAAGTTCTACCAGAACTTATCGTACTATCCGCACATACCGAAGCCATCCTAAGTGGTACGTAATTTTTGCCAGAGCTCGTCACTGCCACTGGATGAGGGTTCCGTGTCTTTTGGTCCTCAGGGATATGCAGTAAGAGATAATGTGACCTCGGCAACCGTCTTCACCGCGTGGGGTTGTCATTCGACATTCTGTGGCCTGGTGTGACACACCAAGTCACGAAACAAGCCCCCATTCATCACGCACCACAACACCTACTAGTTACATCAATTTTGATGAACCCAGGACATTCTTCGAAGCTGTGTACAAGTCTGCACAAACCACAATTCACAAGACAACACTTTGTGGTAACGAAATTCAGAGGCCGACTGGAAAGTCTTTGGGAATGCTACGGCTGCTATGAATCGTGGGTGATGTTCAGTTTCTATGAAAATCAAAATCCCATACTATTCATTATAAATTCAGAGTCTATACTGGTTCCTTCAGTGGTTCTGTCTCTCTAATTACATTTAGGCGGAGTTTACTACGAGCATCACGAGTACCCTCCACAGTTTGTCCAAATCTGCCTCGCGCAACCCTCACACATTGTGAAACAAACTTTAGCCCGACAAAGGTCCTCGCACACCCTCGCGAGCTGGTCTGCTCTGCTTTATAAGCCCATTAAAATTGTAGGTTGAAGGAAAACACGTTCGCAGACTGTTCTGATGTACTCAAAGCATCTGAATCAGTTTTTCATGTGAACAGACAACCGTGTCAGTCCACCAACACTGTTTGAAACATGCCGTATTTTCCTGAATAACCCATCGGTCCGAGGTCTAGAACCAGGATGAGGTTGTCGCTATGGTCTCGTAATACCCCTCTTGCTTTCAAGTATGTCACTGGTGATGCCAGCATTACAGAGCCCTCAACTGTCTCATGAGCTCTTTTTAGACAATAATGTAAAAGCTGAAGCAATCGCTGGCGGTAATCTGTCATTGTCTCGGAACTTGGAGTAAGTAACCGGATCGGTGTTTAAACAGGTCAACTCGATCTTGGACAAACCCATGGAATTCAGCAAAGGTGTGCGGGCTGATTTTGTTACAAATTATTCTTAAGGAACTTCAAGCCTACAGAGAGCAGAACAAACTTGACTCTGACAGGTAGGCGTGCGAAATTCCACCAACAATCATATCCGGTGTTGCTTCGGCTCTAAAGTGAACGACACAGTTTTGAACTTTTCAGTAGACTGTCTGGCTGTTACAACCTGTTCCCTAGTTTGAATCAAAGCCTCTTCCGACTTTTATTTCCTTGCTAAATACTCTTCCTCTAGCATTGGTGAAAGCTAACGGAGCACTAACTTTCCTTCCAATACTGGTGTCAGTAATCGAAAACACAGACCTTTAAGAGCCAGAACGAATACCAATGCCATCAGACTATAGGACTTGCTTCCACTTTGACAGGTCCCGTGAAGTCTTCGGATGTCGCGGCATTCTTGACGGAATTGGCCAAATTTTTCAGTAACAGATTCCATGTTCCAGCATCAACAAGGTGAGCACTGTAACGACCAAACTGTCTTTGGGTAAAGCGTAGCCAAAGTAGGATTACCTCATTCAAATCAAGATTTGATAGAAGATTCTACGATAATATTGGGTAAGTAGTAAAAACGCGTGAAGCAAGCAGCTACACACCTCATCTGTAGTGCTCAGCACTAACAGTGAAATTATGCTGCGAGTGAACCACTCGACTGCTCAAACATGAATAAATATTACGAAATATATATGTAGAGTTACGTTATAATTCTTTTTGATAAATCCAACAAAATGTTTTGGGTTCGTCCCGTATGATGCATACTAAGTAAAAAACAAGAGCGAAACTCGAGCCTAGTGCTTCTTTTAAAAAGGGGCTGGTTGCTAAAGTCTATGGGAATATGACAGCTACAATCATTTGTGGATGATGTTTAATTTATATGAAATAAAATTAAGAAGATAACACAATCACCTCAGACCAGTGAAACAGTACGGACCAGTATGTTTGATTAGGTTGCAAAATTACCAAGGAGTTATATGCAAAGAAGCCAAGCACAAAATTTTATCTCCGGAAATATCTGGGAAAATTTTTCTAACAGATTCGGCAGTTGCATGACGCATTATTGCTTCTTTGTTGATTGGTTTGTCATTTCAGCTTGATTATCCTGCTTTCGCTAAGATAGAATTTTGGACCAATCATTCAGTACAAAAAATATTTCGTCTAAGTTGTTTGCCCCGGTATTTCATTTGACAAGTCAGTGAAGATTTATTCCATTATCAGTGTATATCCATGTTACTTTGTCAAGAGCTAACGTGTAACTGTGGAACATTTTAAATTTTTCATCCACTTATGCTATATTTCTCTTTTAGGTGGCTCCCACATTAGTAACTTGGTTGAACAAGCGCTCCAACTGTATATGCCTTAGAGGTAATTTTTTCTGGAGGCAGCCAAAACTACAACTCACATTACAACGGTTAATGTAGTGGGAATTACCCAGACGACTTCCAAACCTCATCTTCTTTGACACAAAGTGACGATTGTAAAAGAAAAATGGACTAATATTAAGTATTCAAGTTGGACATCACTCACATGTGATCACAGCCTCTGCATCCAAAACAACCACTAGACTCGAGTTTCGCTCTCATTACAACTCGNTCTAGTGGTTCTTTTCGAAAGAGGCTGGCTAGAAAGTCTATGTGAATGCGGAGGCTGTGATCAATTGTGTGATGTTCAACTTGAAAATTAACCCAAATCTCCGACTACTCATCAGTAATCTAATATTAAGTATGCAAAACTATGGGTTTCTTATCCTCCCGTGATCACAGTAGCCGTGTGAGCGATTTTCCATTGAATGACTAAAATTTCACTGCAATATGCGCTATAACTTGGATCTCGTGGTAACAAATATTTTGGTGGTCAACATGCAACGAAATCTGCCGTGACTTAACTCCGGCACTGGAATCTTCCTGAGTTGACACTTCTGATTTACCAAGTATTGTTGGAGTGCTCCACAGTCTACCTTATTGCACGCACTCAGCCAATATGCAGTTTGTTCCCAATGGCGGAAATAAAGTGAACAACTATCTTGTGACCGCCTGCTATTCCCATCATTGCTGCGTGCCATTTTTGTAGGTCACTGATGTTAACAGTCAAGCAAATTGGCGGCTAGTTTTCCAACTACTTTATATCACCCAGTAGTAAAATCAGAATAAGAGATCATAGAGGCACCACAGCAGGAAACGTGGAGACAGGCGTCATTTCAGTGTGTCACCATCAGACTACATACAACTCACTTACATGGGTTCGCCGGAGTAGTGACTCAAAAATACCTTCGTGCTTGTTAGCATGTGCTCACAAATAAACTGTTCTGGATGAATATTTCCAGGGAGTACGCTAAATGAACTGTCTTCCATCCTCCACAGTGTAATCGAAGCATATTTCCGGGAAACATCGGACAACGTCCCCCTGTGGTCTAATGGAAGAAAGCTATTAAAATTCGTACATTGCCCTGGATAGGTTGCTTCACAACATACTTTACGCTGTACCGTTCCGACCTCAAGACTTGAAATGAACACTATTAGAAACACTATACAGACTGATGATCCGAGCTAGAGGTAAAACGGATATTTTTGTGGGCGGAGGTGTACTGTGTCGGTACTTCACTGAGGCCTTTTCTTGACCCATCTGCCATCCAGATAATACCGAATACGCACCGTTTATAGAGAGCAAATGATGTTGTGTAGTCAGCTAATGAAACAATTTGAAAATGTGCTATGAAAATATCAGCTAATGAAAGGCCTGACCGTGACCATGCTGCTGGCGGTAAAATTGTCCGAACAATCCAAACTGAACGTTGCATGTGCAACGATATACTGGCTGTTTTATCACATCTACAGGTGTTCACACGTTCATGTCGTCGCTCTAAATGTATGGGCCGAGTTATTCAACTGTCTACTCGTAAAGCGACGTGTGACGTGACGTGAGAATGAGCTGTTGTTCATCACGTTCAGTTTATCTAACGTTTCGGCCAATTCGAAAGAATCTTCAAGACTATGAATCTCCACTTTTCGCAACTGGTTTTAACGACGCCGCCAACCAGTTTGCTGTTGCATGATGTGATGAATTACACATACCTAAAATCGGTCGTAGCGGTTTGTTTGTTTTAACGCACCTTGGTTAAACTGTGATGGCTGAGAGTTACAGTGCTCAATTCTCTAATTTGTTTCACAGGTAGATGAACCAACCAGTCGTTGTTGATTCATAAACCCCAGCACGTCTCAGCCTCAGTGGGATCTCTAGGGCGACAAAAGAATACAATATAATCCAGAAATGACAACGATGTAGCTATCGTCAGTCTAGGTGAAAGTGTTTAAATAAAATGAATACGTTGTTGGCCACTGAAAATGTGTTGACAATGGTTGTAGGTTCACAACCCTTGTGTTAAGTATTGTTTTGGATAACATACTATCCGACGGAAGCGAAGTTATTGTCACTCTATCGGAGTAGATTAAAATTTTGTCCCAGTCAAGCTAGCTGCAGGGGAATCAATAGGCAAGATTATGTCGAGTACCACACGGTCAGCCATGTTGCTTTTATATCAAAGTGTGAGTCTTTGTGGACAGACCGTCATACCTTCTAAAATTATCTATCCATTTGTTTTTGGTGTATTATTTTACTTTGAACTATACTTGTTAGACATCATTTTGCTTGTGGGACTGTTTATCATATCAAGGCATATGGCATATGAAACCATACTCGGCAGGTACACAATTTAGGTGGCCAGGTATCGAGATGAAGTTCGGAATAAATTAGTCGAAGATAATTCTCGGCTACCGACGATGTATTTATCTCGTACTGGGTGGGTTATAGACACATGTCTCATGGCGAATACGCAGGTCATGTTGGCACATGCATCATCCTTCGTTAGTAGGCTGCCGTGTGGGTTGCTCCGGTGTTCATACACGATTTGCCCATAATTTAAGTAAATGTGAAATCCAGATGAGCATTATGGAGAGCAGTCATGTGTAACGTTGACACCTAATAAACTGCATAAGAGTGTACGGATGACCAAGCCACAAATCGATCCGAATGAAAAGATATCTGGTGCATACACGACGTCACACGGGCCGACACGTACTGATGGAAACTCAACAGTACTGTAACTACTGTTATCGTTTATTTTGAACGGCAATATTACTCGGCTTAATTCAAAGTAAGATACAAGCAGTGACACCAAAACAAGCAATAGATATGTGAAAAAAGGACATTCAAAGCAAGCTGTCCGTCAGATGTAGTGAGCTGAGTGGGTAACAACACTAAACAGCTGACATGTTCTTCCACGGGAGTAGCAAACGTTAATAATTCAGCCATTAAAAAAGACTTGCATGATATGTGAAAAAAGAGCAGGATAGAAAAAAGTTGCTTCTCAAAATCGAAAGAGAGAAAGTATCCTTCAGAATGAGACGACCGTCAGAGAGTTGCAACAATCATTGCCGGGTTCCCTGCATAAATGTGCATTGGTTTTCAGGGAACCACGAACATTTAGTAGCCATAGATCACAGACTGCATAGGAGGGCAGTCCAAGAAAGAAGCGCGATACCACTGAAGGAAATGATCACATGGGATTGAAAAATAAGGTCCACATCACAGCCGACTGAGTGGGGGCATTAAAAGATTCGATCCCTTACATCACAACCTTGTCTATTCAGATATATTGGCTTCAGCAGTCATCCACTATAATGACATCCAGCACCACAGCAGTACCATCATGAACCGCGATCATATCGGGTTTGATGAACGAGCTCGCCGTTGGCACTCGTAGCTCCTCGAAGACTGCATGACCCAGATTGTGCAGCTTATTTGTTAGGTCCTTGGACACGCGATTGCGCCGAGCATAACGCACATCGTGAGTGATCCAGCAAGATTGCGGGATATGAGCGAGGGTTTCTGGTTGACCGCAGTTGCAACTTCGGTCACCTCGTGAATTTCGGACCTTAGTTCGCAGGAGGCTACATCTGAGGTGGATGGCACGATTAAAGATTCTAGGGGAAGTGCCGTCTAGATTCAATAGCCAACAGTTGGAGAGTAAACAGCGGGAAACCTCCTGAAGATTGCGGTCACCTAGAGTATGATACAGCTCGATCGTCCTGGCCCCATTGGTATCCTTCATGTTCTTCACTACCACACCCTGAAAGCGAACCGGGATACTGACGTCAATCTTGAGAAGGTCAAACGAGTCGTCCTCGCGTAAGCTCCCTAAAACTGGACATCGACTGCACTGCAGTTCCTCTAATCATGGTTTGCGCGAGATAAGAATGGCAGTGAGAAAAATCGGGATGACCAGACAGCCTAGCCGAATCAGGGTGTGGATGTAGCTGGATGACGTATGTTCGAAATGCCGGAGTTAACGCCGAATAAACTGGCGAAATTTACGACCCATAACTATCAGCAAACTGTGGAGGACTCGTAAAAATGCTAGCGAGTGATTTATCTTCACGATCAGATGATGTCTCAGAAAGTAGAGGCGCTGATGTTGTCTCAGAGGCGCTTTGGTAAATTCATTCGGTGAATGGGGAATGTTTCACCTTTCCATGTGAGGGGAATACCCATACAGCTCACCGTGTCAGCGGCGCTTAGTGAGTGGTTAATGTTCGGGTCGAACTGAAAAGACTTATCAGTGACAGCTGTTGTGTTGTACTTATGCCTGTCACAGATGACCTTAAGTTTAGTTTTACACATGTTGATATACAGTTCGAATAACTCCACAGCATTAGCGGCGGCTGCAAGTTTCTCGGAGAAGCGCGTCGAATTCTCGGTCAAGAGGATCAGATCGTTGGCATAGGCGAAGCTGTTGATCAGCGTATCGTGGAACTGGTGGTCGAGATCCGGTCGAGATAGAGCCAACACCCCCTCTATTGTCATAATGAATGGCACCGGGGACAATGGGTCACCCTGGCAAACACCACTTTGGGGCCGGAGGAGGGAGCCTTCGAGCGTGGCGGAAATGTTTCGATATGAATCGGCAATGTAGTGTATTAGAGGTGGAGGGGCACCGAAAACCTGGGCCGATCTGATAATAGAGTCTTGTGATATAAAATCAAACGCCTTGGATATGTGACTAAAGGCTGCACACGTGGCCGCACGTGGCGGTTACTCTTTAATATGTGGATGAGCCGATAATACCTCGGAATAATATTCATCAAGATTATGCTGGAGGCCGCAGCTTGTCTTGTAGGTAGTTCTCCAGTTCCCAGAAAGGGCTAAAAAAGCGGCATAATTCTTCCGTCTTCAAGTGACCATTTGCCAGGTGTACGAAAAATCTTGTGAGGCGTACATGCTTAACAGTGACATTGCCTATAACAGGATGTGAATTCCTGCATAAAGACCGCGAACAGTTGCTGGCAAGCCATCGTTGTATAGGGAGGCCTCACCGTTGGACCTCAGTTGGGTTGTTGCTTTTAGAGTCAAACAAGAAAACCACTCGGAGTGCTCAACATCCGATGTCATGTTTGTCTGTGAGACAGAGTTGGGATCGGCAGTGAGGGCAGTGTGTTTCTGCTAATTCACAGCATACAGACGTATCCTGATGTTTTCTGGAGTACGGCCGTGAAAATGTGTGAGAAGCCGGTGATGCAGTTCGCGTCGAGTGTAATACGACGTAGTCAACTCATCAGTAAGTTTGACAGAGGAAACCGATTCTTCCTGGGACCAATTTGATTCGGCGGCTTTCATGCATCCGAGTTTCTCGTGGTTACGTTCGACAGGATGAGCACACCTCCTGTGTTGACCGAAACCAATTTAGGTTGAAAAGCTGTGGTCACAGTCGGCGCAGTCAAAGGGTGGGGGACGCTGAGCACCTAATTTATGTTCTGCATCATCTCTGCGTCGATGTACACTAACATACACCAACAAACCAGCAACCGATTTGCATATCTGGTCCCATTCTTACCAGACGTACTCCGATCGCCCAACCTAGTAGATAATGGCGCAAAGGTGCTGGCGGTATTTTCATTTTCTTAACCGGAAGTGACCAGTAGATTGTGTTGAGAATCGCTACCTTCCGGAACGAAATCAAAAGTCAGCNCTGAGGTGGATGGCACGATTAAAGATTCTAGGGGAAGTGCCGTCTAGATTCAATAGCCAACAGTTGGAGAGTAAACAGCGGGAAACCTCCTGAAGATTGCGGTCACCTAGAGTATGATACAGCTCGATCGTCCTGGCCCCATTGGTATCCTTCATGTTCTTCACTACCACACCCTGAAAGCGAACCGGGATACTGACGTCAATCTTGAGAAGGTCAAACGAGTCGTCCTCGCGTAAGCTCCCTAAAACTGGACATCGACTGCACTGCAGTTCCTCTAATCATGGTTTGCGCGAGATAAGAATGGCAGTGAGAAAAATCGGGATGACCAGACAGCCTAGCCGAATCAGGGTGTGGATGTAGCTGGATGACGTATGTTCGAAATGCCGGAGTTAACGCCGAATAAACTGGCGAAATTTACGACCCATAACTATCAGCAAACTGTGGAGGACTCGTAAAAATGCTAGCGAGTGATTTATCTTCACGATCAGATGATGTCTCAGAAAGTAGAGGCGCTGATGTTGTCTCAGAGGCGCTTTGGTAAATTCATTCGGTGAATGGGGAATGTTTCACCTTTCCATGTGAGGGGAATACCCATACAGCTCACCGTGTCAGCGGCGCTTAGTGAGTGGTTAATGTTCGGGTCGAACTGAAAAGACTTATCAGTGACAGCTGTTGTGTTGTACTTATGCCTGTCACAGATGACCTTAAGTTTAGTTTTACACATGTTGATATACAGTTCGAATAACTCCACAGCATTAGCGGCGGCTGCAAGTTTCTCGGAGAAGCGCGTCGAATTCTCGGTCAAGAGGATCAGATCGTTGGCATAGGCGAAGCTGTTGATCAGCGTATCGTGGAACTGGTGGTCGAGATCCGGTCGAGATAGAGCCAACACCCCCTCTATTGTCATAATGAATGGCACCGGGGACAATGGGTCACCCTGGCAAACACCACTTTGGGGCCGGAGGAGGGAGCCTTCGAGCGTGGCGGAAATGTTTCGATATGAATCGGCAATGTAGTGTATTAGAGGTGGAGGGGCACCGAAAACCTGGGCCGATCTGATAATAGAGTCTTGTGATATAAAATCAAACGCCTTGGATATGTGACTAAAGGCTGCACACGTGGCCGCACGTGGCGGTTACTCTTTAATATGTGGATGAGCCGATAATACCTCGGAATAATATTCATCAAGATTATGCTGGAGGCCGCAGCTTGTCTTGTAGGTAGTTCTCCAGTTCCCAGAAAGGGCTAAAAAAGCGGCATAATTCTTCCGTCTTCAAGTGACCATTTGCCAGGTGTACGAAAAATCTTGTGAGGCGTACATGCTTAACAGTGACATTGCCTATAACAGGATGTGAATTCCTGCATAAAGACCGCGAACAGTTGCTGGCAAGCCATCGTTGTATAGGGAGGCCTCACCGTTGGACCTCAGTTGGGTTGTTGCTTTTAGAGTCAAACAAGAAAACCACTCGGAGTGCTCAACATCCGATGTCATGTTTGTCTGTGAGACAGAGTTGGGATCGGCAGTGAGGGCAGTGTGTTTCTGCTAATTCACAGCATACAGACGTATCCTGATGTTTTCTGGAGTACGGCCGTGAAAATGTGTGAGAAGCCGGTGATGCAGTTCGCGTCGAGTGTAATACGACGTAGTCAACTCATCAGTAAGTTTGACAGAGGAAACCGATTCTTCCTGGGACCAATTTGATTCGGCGGCTTTCATGCATCCGAGTTTCTCGTGGTTACGTTCGACAGGATGAGCACACCTCCTGTGTTGACCGAAACCAATTTAGGTTGAAAAGCTGTGGTCACAGTCGGCGCAGTCAAAGGGTGGGGGACGCTGAGCACCTAATTTATGTTCTGCATCATCTCTGCGTCGATGTACACTAACATACACCAACAAACCAGCAACCGATTTGCATATCTGGTCCCATTCTTACCAGACGTACTCCGATCGCCCAACCTAGTAGATAATGGCGCAAAGGTGCTGGCGGTATTTTCATTTTCTTAACCGGAAGTGACCAGTAGATTGTGTTGAGAATCGCTACCTTCCGGAACGAAATCAAAAGTCAGCATTCGTGGCACAAAGCAAATCTCAGTTTATTGAGTTTTTATTGGTTATTTTATAGACTAGACGCATCGGTAAAATGAAGAATTACAATGGGTGTTGACGCTCTCGCTTTCTCATTGGTCGGCTCGACTCCGCTTGAAGCTCGTTTGTTTCAACGCGTGACGCACTTGAACAACTTATTTTACTCCGGTGCTCGTTATAACAAAATCCGATGCTGGAGCAGCGTGCCGTGCTGATTGGTTCCCGCGCTGACACACAAGTCTGTTCGTGTTTTCGACACTGATTGGCCGTAGACTTCTGCGAATCAATGGTTGACTTCGTATCAATGCTTTCGTCCAATCCAATCCCTGTATAGGTTGAAACCAGGTAAATTGGTTGACTTATCCGGAGTTGCTGAACGCTTAGTCAGAGAAGGCTTGCACCGAGACTGCCCAGTCGGCAGTCGGCATTTATAAAAATATCGGACCAGCCATTACTTGATGCAGAGAAAAAGTTGGTATCAAAAATTTGACAACCCTGGATAAACAAGTCATATGTCTAGTAAATCATTGTCATGCAATAAACGAAACACAATGGACCATGGCAAAACAACCAGAAGCTTACCGAAGTTGACCTACTCTTACTATATCAGTAAACGAGGGACAGGTTTACCCAAGAAGTGTATGCTACCACTGAACAGTGTTCGAACCGCTTGATCACTTCTTCTCGGAATTCCACCTCGTTCAAAACACGATCGGGTGTTCCGGAATGAAATTTCTTCCTATGTCATCTCTAGCGGACGGACTATATCATGTACCCCTAGTCACTATGTAGAAAATGTAGCACAGTGGTATGCTCATCTTCTTATCTCTCCCGCCTGTTGATTTCTGTCATTCACATATCGTATTACAGTATCTGTTTCCTGTACAACAACTGAGCACCTTGTCTGACCCCTGAGCTCAATCGAGGAGCGAATGTCATCATATCCGTGGACATGTGAATAGGCTTTGTGTAATTAGGACGGAGTTCCTCGTAAGTGGCCTTCGGCCATGAAAAGATGATTTTCCTAACTATTCCTGCCTTCACATTTCTATATTACATTGCTAAACAGTAAAAAGATATCTCCTTTGAAACGGCTGGCGTTTCTGTTCCTTCTTATCACCCACGACATCATTTCTACACTGCATGCAGTCGGAATTATTAATCGTCCAGCCGAAACTGCTCCACGAAGGAATTTTCCTGCACCCTGGAAGCTGGGTTGACACGTGTTCATTTACGAATTAGAGGACACACATCGTTGAAGCAGCATCAGAAATACACGTTTTTTCTATAAAAAAAACAGGAGATTACATTTTTTAAATTAGAAACCAACACGTTTTCGCCGAAAATACAAAATACGGAAACCCACTCTGTATTCTTTTTAATTTGCTGTCTGTTTTGATATTCATAGGCAAGTCTTGTAACCTTACATTAATATCCGCATACATATTTCTTCTGCTACCAGGATTTTTTGTCTTTTGTTTACCAGAACTCGATTAACTGCTGACTTTTTGCTTCGAAGCACCTCAATTCGTAAATTCAATTTCCACTATTCACACGCAGTCAATGTAACCTTTAGGATCTTTCGCACAAACTGGAAACATTAGTCTCTAGTTATCCACAAAGTGTAGTTTATCGCCATATTGGTAGACGCATGAACGGCATCTTCAATTCATGCAAGCGTCGACTCAAAACATAGTCAGTTTAAGGTGTAGCCACAGAGAATTATCCAATAATAAATTAGCCTCTCCTATTGAGACGCGAAGGCTTCTGCTTTCGGTTCAGCGAAGATACAATGTCTTCAGTGTAAACGGACTGACTTAGACGAACTCGTCGGCACTAGGTCAACCAAAGATGCAAGGAAGGCCACAACAAATAAGTGACGACAACTCGAGCAAGCTGGCATGACAGAGCAGTGATCGGTTTGGATGGTACTGTGGCGTAGCATTAGAATGTTTTATAAAGTGCATCAAAGTAAAACGAATTGTTTACGTGTGTGCCACGTTAAACCAAACGAGTTACAAGCCAAACCCAGTCTTACATTAGAAAGCCCAGACTTTCAGGCCAAGTGTACTTCCTCTTGTTACTGCCGTTTCTTATCAGTAAAACAATCCCTGGAATGTCAATAAAACTGAGCTTCGCTGTTTTTTGTCGCAAGTTTTTTAAATTTCATTTAAATAATCATTAAGTTTTTAGCAGTCGGGTTCGTTTACAAACATTAGGAATATTGTTCGTTTAGCTGAACTCGTATCATGTTGTGCCATGTCACATGATAGTACTGTGTATTTTCAAACCAGTGTGTATGATATGTAATGCAATTAGGGTTGCTAGTGAACTTAACAGACAGTGGGTATGATGTGTTACATATGCTCAGTAACTTGCAGCTAGGAATATTCTCGTGATGATCTTTGTAAAATGCGACTAAACAAACATTTCACGGCGTCAAACCAGTCGGTCGTTGCCTGAAGGTATTAGCTTATCGATCGAGTTTTTGCGAGATTTAGGCTTGTTCGCATCCAGACAAAGATGCTCCGATCTCAGATCCACCGGATGTATGTGACTAAACATGATAGGACGAACCATTTTACTGACCGTAAGTTTAACGGGGACAATCCATGGACCACATGAAAGTTCCAAAATTGTTTCACTGTTTTCAAATACACTCCATAGAAATCAGCTCGGTGTAGTAAATTCGACAAATCATTCGCTATTAAATCTAGATTTGGAATATTGAGTTCCCCTAAACCACTTCAGCGGAACAGAAATGATACTTATGTTACGATGTGCTATTATTTTGTCTACTCTCATCAGTCGTAGACGTAAAACACGTAGGTTAAATACATCAAACAAATTAGGACAGACAGGGATTAGACACGTCCACAAACACACCAGGTATTACGTAATCAGGACAAAGGCAGTCCAATGGGTTGCCTCAACCACTTTTTTACACACAGCGTCTGCTGATAAGTACGGGCAGACATTGCTTCGCAAAGGGCCGGTAACTTCAGCTTCTGACTGCTCAACGGTATCTTGAATGAGGTTACTAGATCAACTTGGTGTCCTGTTATCATGAGTTGTTTAGCAGTCGAGGGCGTTGCGTTTCGAGCAGCCAGTTCACCAACTTGAGGCTGGTACGTCATCATTTGTTCCAGCCATTCGCTTCAATAGTCGTCGAGTTGTTTATGCGCTTAAACGTTCTTGGAACTGTGAGTGAATGGGCACGCAATGTGGTAGACAAAAGTTTGACAAACTACCTTCACGGTTATGAAAAAACTGATACTCTGGTGGTCTGAACTAAGCACAACTGAACAATCGCATATGCTTGAATTTTAGTAGACTTGAGTTTGTGCAAAAAATAGTTGGTTAGATGATAACCTTTGAATGACAAATTAGGAACATTTACTTCATTTGTGCCATCAGTTCGGGCTTAATGCTCTAATTCACCTTATTACGTGTTTCAATGAATTTGTTGGGACAACCATTTGGTTTTAAAGTTTTCTCAGCATCTGTTCTGCCTGTAGTTCATCAGGGATACAAGTACGTCTGGTTCTGTAAAATAGGGTTTCAACCAAGCCACGTCTGTATGCAATAGGAGCAAAACTGGAAAACTGAAGATATTGACCACCCTATAGTACCTTGCGAGGAAATGAGCAACGTAACGTGCCATCCGCACGTCTAGCAATAAGTACATTCAAAAGCGCCTAACTGTTGTTCGACTAATCCTCGTGAGATAAAAACAGGATGGAGTGAGTGTTAGTAAGGACGTTGAAAAACAAATCAAAAAGGGTTGCATCATTCAAAATCAAAATATCATCTGCGCATCGTCTGTACAATAACGATTTAGCTATACGTTCTGATACTTGCACATTCAATCATTCCAGATGAGGGGTTCACTAATGTTGGGCCTAAAGGGCTACTCACAACAACTCCGTCTTTCCGCTTGCTTTTAAGTCCCTCAAAATCAAAATGAATATTTTCTGTGCATATCAAAATAGGATCTTCGAGTCATTCAAGTGGATCACCTATATCGTCACTCTGACTAAAGATGTATTCATAGGAAAATTCAACTGTCTCATGAAGGGAACATTTGTAAACGAAAGAATCGTGTATGGAACGCACTATTTGAATGCTTATTAAAGTGTGCTCTAAAGTTTTTGCCAATTCAAAAGTCATCTTGGCAATGTGTAATAGAATTTGGCAAAAGAGATGGGCGGTTTTCCATAACTCACAAGTAGCCATATGATACACAGAATTCTCATAATTCATACCTACCAAAAGCGGCCGAGGCGATCTATAGATTTGCATGCATGATGTTGCATGGTGCATACAGGTTAAGTGTTTGCCACTGACAAAAGTTAACGAAGTGTTGGCATACAGCAGTGTATGTCTTCTTTTTGCTTTGAGGTAGATTCATTGACAAAGGTGAATTATTTTTCAGTATTGTAAGCTGCATTAAGACTCATAAGTTGCTTCGAATTACTGATAATGTAACAAGTCATTTATGTGAACTGGAAAAGATTATCTCACATTTGGCGCAATTTAATTTACACAGTGTGGTAAGGATGTCACATGTTACTTCTACGTAGGCTTCTGATAGAGAAACATAAGCTTTGGGCTTTCTAGAATAATTGTATGAGAAGAATGGTGAGTCACTTGAACGATTTTACAAATATTGTAGCGAAAAGGCGTTTGATAAAGCACAATCTTCATTGTCCAACACGTTAGTTAGTAAGCTACGCGCCCTCTCCCGTTTATGAGTCGGCATTCCAATCCACAACACCCCCAGGTTTACGCTCACGCGTCATGCGCACTTCTGCCTGGTTTATGTGCTTGATCGGCGCCGTCCATCGGGGAGTTTTCTGTCTGCCATACTTCGTCTCTTGGTCTGATTTCGTTAAGCAATGGCTCATCCGGTCGCTCTTGTTCTCCTCCATCTATCTACACTGGCTTCTGATCGTAGTCCATGACCGCGTCGAGATATTCCTGCGAGTGTTGGAATAATCGCGCCTCCGATCTTGTCGTCCACTCTCTTTTGCTTGTCATGTCTTGCCCGTTGGTCCGATTCAGTCGAGCGATGACTCATCCGGTCGCCCCCGCCGTCCCCGATCCGTTCGTTGTGGGGTTTGGGTGTGTCTACCGCCGCGTCGAGATATTCCGCCGAGTGTTGTGATACCCACACTTCCGGCCTGATTATCCACCACAATATGACTTAAAAGTCACTTGGTAGACATCTTACTGTGCGGTAGCTAAATTAAGATCAAAGCAGCCCGATTAGTAGTATAGATCTCAAAAGTTGTGTAGGTCGATTCTAGAGGTGTTGGCATATGGGTACACACAGGTAACCATTGAACTCGCTTTAACTGCTGATGTAATACAGTAAGTTCAGAAAGGTGGGGATAATCCGTTGCAAGCAGTACAAAATGTTATCTTTTACTATGCGCTGCCTTCGTGAATGACTCTCACTGTCTCCAGCAGGCGCATGCCATTGTAGAATTCAGAAACGAGTCTTATAATCTGTCGCAAGTGATTTTATGATGTTCATTTAGCTCAACTGAATTGTATTATATTTCTGAAATCTTGGAAACCTTGGTTACGAAAAACTACATCAAATTCGAACGATCCACTCTAAAAGCACGGACGTTATTTTCTTTTCTGTGTGATTATCTCAAGATCCGTAATTGTGGTTAAACGTACAAGAATATGCTAAAACTAAGCGATCCGCAACTAATAATTAATAGTACCACTAACACCATTTGTTGATTAAATTTAACGGATGTTTTTTCGAGTCCCCTTGGATGTCGTGTTTTTGATTTACGACTTGAGATTATCAAAGATTTTGCCGCAGATGTTGCTTTTCAGCTTGCACAAGCATGGCACATGATTGGCGTACCGTCACAGACTCATTTCACTGCCATTCTATTTCACTTTAAATCGCTTAAAACATTTTCATCTACAAATGTGGCTATTCGGTTGCTCGATGTCATTTCAATCTTAGGTGGACCGGGTTGTCATTGTGGATACGTTTACCTTGATGGAAAATGCCATATCAACTTGTTATTGCATACGAGTGAGAACCCAACCGCGAGCCATAATCGTACCCCGGCTGAATTTGGACCAGCCACATCGACCGCAAGGTCCTACATGGCGTGTGCCGGGTATCTGAACATTTCAAACTGGGGCTTCATTAATAAACCGCATCACTCTGGTTTTGATGTCCACCATATTCTACAGAAGATGAAGTGACATGTGTGGCTTTGTAGCTAGCATTACCGGTTTTCTGACACGTTTCGCTGAGCAAAGTAATATGTAGACAAGAACCGTAATCGCCGTCAGATGTCCGCTTGCCGTTTTGGGGTATGTGGCCGGTATGGGTACATATACAGATCTCATCATGCTACTTCGGATCAATCAGCCACTCTGTTATTGTATGGCACTTTGTATTTTACATGACACTGACGACTTGCAGGTTTGATCACGTTGTATATGCGTGATCCCATCCATAATATCTGGTTTGTGGAGTAAAATGCCAGCAACTATCACCTCATGCGAAATCGAAAACAACTTCAAAGTAACTGATTGAGTAACCATTAGAAGATAACACACGTAGGTATGGCATATTTATCCGTTAGGAAATCCTCTTCATACGCTTGTAAAGTGGTGTATATTATATAGAACCACTTTGCGAAAATTGTGAATCATGTCACACTACAAGAATAAGTGAATAAAGAAACGTTGGAATGGTTCATTAGAATGTCCAGTTAGGAAATGTAGGAAGCCCAGACAACCGATACCAGATTGACATGTAAACTAGTGGCTGTTTTCTCTATTCCATAACGAAATTTTGTTTGATGGAGACCCATCAGAGAAACACAAATCCTTCTTATAACGAAAACATCCGCGGTGTTGACATTGTTAGCGATATGCAAAATGTGATTCCGTACAGTGGACGATATCACTTAAATATGTTCTGCTTGGTGTGACCGTCCCGAATGCTTGGGCACAGTACGCCGTAGCTATAAGCAAGCGGTTCATCATAAGCACGCTGACGCAACAATATCGACTGACGGGTGGATCCCCACTACACGACAACACGACATTAGTTGTTGATTTGTCCAGAAAAAGAGGAAAGCTTCAGGCAGGTATATGCTGTAGCACGACCAGCTTGTTGTTGTTAATTGCCGTCAGTGAAGAAGATACGTGTTGTGCAATGTCACCGCCGCAAAACCATTATCACAGAGTAATTTGCTCTAAGCGGAATGAATTTTGTTGTGGTAATGTCCTCTCTGTTCGGTGCGACTTAGCCGAGTTTGGTTCAAGACGTTAGTCCACGACCGTGCGAGTGTACCTTAATAATATCATTGACTTATGACGCAGGACTTCAGTTCGGTGGTATTTCGGTCTGCCAGAAATAGTAGCCTGTTCGTAACAGTTTTAAAACATATTTATGAGAGAAAGTGCACGTTGATTCATACATATGTGACTGTTCAGCATAGAGCATCTCGCAGAAGGTAACTGCAGATGCAAAAGGGTTTCTGTTTTTACTTACTAAAAGAGAAGCAATTACGACAAACGGGAGCGTTCGAGTTACATCTTGCCAGGCAGGTTTCGGACGCAATCCCACAAGGATAACAAACCAGCGATTTTACATTCGCTTGTGGTACATATGCTGTCAAAAACTCTAAATTTCCACATTTTATCATTAACGTGGGATGATTATTCTTCACGCAGGTGGTGATTTCGATGTCAGAGAGACAAAGTTAGACAGTAGTGTCCGAGGGACGTTTATCTAACACCAATACGTCAAACATGCAAGCAAACTGACTAACTGCCCACTTTAGGAGTCGACGTGTTCTGATTACTCCAACGTTTCAAATTGAGGTTACTACAAACCAGATTTTCTAATCAAAATTTTAAGCGGAAGTATTTACTGACTTGAATCTAACCAAATCTCTTTCGGGACTAACTTAAACTTTGTTTAGTTTTAAGTCTGTTCGTAGTTACTCGTGTGGAGTGTTATTACATCTCACAGCCTTCTTTTAAAACTAAACATATTATTTTAGGCAGATGATAATAGTTTATTTTAAAAACTTAAACATCAAAAACTGAGTTTATCTTACAACAACTCTGTTCAGTTGCACTCATAATCTATCTCAAGGATGATCCAAAGTGAGTGTCAGTTCAGATGAAGACGAGACAGTCCTTCAGGCAAGTTTACGTGTAGTAACGGCACAACAGAAAAAAGCAAGCTTTTAGTGGAGCTTTAATTCCAACCCTTATGAAAACAAAATTACTAGTGGGATAGCTCGTATAAGGCAGATAGTATGGAGACGGTGAAATAGAAAATGCAAACACTTTGAGGAATTGGAGTACTGATAAGGTGTGACAGCCCAAACTCACAGTTATCCTACCAGAATGGAGAAAGCAAATGTTTACTATATATCACAGAGACGACTTTGCTTGTTAACATCGGGTCCATCTGGATCGTAATACCAGGTCCTATAATCACATTGTGCTCCGAGTACCTCAAGAATTGTATGGTTGACGCACGACTTGTCAACTTAGGAGAACAACCGTTAGCCCCTTAGGTAACCAAGTACAATCCAGACACACGAAGTCAGTTTACTGACCAACAATACGAACTGTTTTTCACATGACAAGTTGTGAATGGAATTACGTTGGACTTTCCAAAATGGAATCACTCCTAACTTAACACTTTAGTATTTACAACCTCGGTGGCCATAGCTCACTTACCTGTTTGACAGAAACGGTCAATCCTGATCGTGTGTTGAAGCATTCAATCATTTACGCCACTCAACCCAATCCCAGATAATTAGGCTGATTCGAGTGTCCTGTAGAAATATCACGCGTTAACGTTGTTTCAGTAATTTCTGGGGCGGTTTAGTTACACTTAAATCAGTGGTAGTAGTTAAAGAAAGAACTCGCAAAAAACTCAATTGGCACAGGGATACTTCCGCTGCACTGAGAATATCTGGGTGATACTTCTTACTAAGGTGTAACAATGAAAAAAGCTGGGTAGTTTGTCACAGATTTCGTGTATTGTGAAAAGCGATGTATCTGTAAGGTATGCTATTTTTCATAGTACACTAGCCTAGATATTAGGTGCATGCCTTTGAATCGATGGACATGCATAAGAAGGGTAAACGCACTGCATCGTTGGAAGATAAAGTAGTGCTCAACATCACCGCATTTGTGCATTTAGACACCAGTTCAGTCGGCAATCCAGTGTGCGGGCACATTTGCGTAGACTGGATGAATCATGGGCAGCCAAAACAACGATATATTGCAAAAATCCACACCATGGCAATTTGGAATAAATTTCGACATTGCATTTGTACCGTTCACAAACCGCTTTAATTCGACGATCATCCGGATCGGATAGAATTGCTTCAATGTTTGTGCTTTCTGGTATAAAAAATTTACGTCTTAGCAATTTAGTTCGGGGTTGTGTACAGGGAGAGTAGGAATGTAGCGGAGCCGATACAAAACTTCCACTCGATCGTCGACGTCTAATTGGAAGGCGGGCAGGCGGGCTTGTCAACAGCGACCTGGGACAATTCGTCTCAGTCGAACAGTTGTTTTGAATGGCAGTTGAGTGCCGTAAATGACAGTTCTTGAACTCAATGTTTCTGGTGGATTTTAATTCAGTGTGATCCAGACTGTCGTTGTGCTCACCACCTGAATGTTTAGACTTGAGATAAGTTGACTGAGTTGCACAGGAACGTCCTGCGTTATCTGTCGTTTTAATCGTTTTTGTTACTGGTATGCCATTCCAAGTCAAACACGATGGTGGCCGTTCAATGAGATGTAGATGTGACAGCGTTGAGCACTTAGTGACTTTCTTTTCCCGTGGTTGCCGACTTTTAGGTTTCTCTTCAACTAAAGCTTCAATACGGTGTATATTTCTACCTTCTCTACTCTGCTGTAGACCTGCGAATATCTTTGTTTCATCAAGAGAAGTTTGCTTAATTTGAGAATCAAAAATGGATTGTACGATTTGATTTGACAATGTATCATTTTTTGAATTTATCCTCACTTTGTTGTCCATTTTGTTGGATGTTAAATTCTCCGAGATAGGTACTTCTTCTGGATTCTTAGAAAAGTCTTTGCTACTGGGGACCTCCAATTCTCTGTCTACCGCAGGCTGTTCTTCCGGAGACACACGGTGACTGATAGCGATTGGTCGATAGGCTGGTGAAAAATTTCGCCCTAGTGGTGTAGGTAACCGTGACTCGCTGAATGCTCGAGATTTTGGGGTCATTCGAACAGCCGAAACTGCGGATGCATGGGGTAAGTTACAGGCCTTATCATTAGTGTCACCTCTTCCAAATAAGTTATCTTGTTTACTACTTTCAGTGAGCTCGGGATCGGTTTTAAAAGTCTTTTCTTCCACCTGTGTTTTATTCCCAATCAACTTTGCTGAATGTTCGACTGACGTGGTTGAAGTAGGATTCGTTTTTGCGTTCAGTGAGGAGAGCATATCTTCTGGCTGGTGCAAGCTATAGTCGGGTTGGCTTAGCGCCGTATGTTTGCGGGATTCTGTTGTGTATTTCGAAGAACAGTTTCCGTCTACAATTAATTTTCGCTTACAATGCGTTTTTGTAGCCTTCGTCCGATTAATGTTTATTTGGCCCTTATTCGCGTGAATAAATTTATACGGTTTCAATGAGCTAACGGAAGATGTGTCACTAGAAGTATCGGAGATCTCGTCAGAACCCAAAGAAAATACCTGCTTGTCGGCTTTCTTGGCACCAGAACAAGTTACATTTTGTTTATCGCCAAAAAGCCTATTTTCGTATGAGTTTTGAATGTTCCTACTAATCGTATTGTCCAATTTTACTTTACGTTCCACACAGTTATCTGAACCGGAAGACAATTCATCTTCAAAAACTGATAGATCCAGAAGAGAACACAGTTTGTTTGCACTTTTATCGGGTTTTATCTGCCAGTCTTCAGGGTTGTTGTACATAACTCGTTTTAGCCTCTCGTTCGGAGTTGACGTTCTGTTTCGTTTTGTGTATGGTGCAGGTCGTTGTTTAAATTTCCTCAAACTTTCTCGGCCTCCTGTTGGGGAAATCACAGACATCGTTGTGGACAGACTATCAATATCTTCTTTTAAAATTGGTGACGTACGTAAGTGCTCCTGCAAAACCTCCGGAGACTGTGTCGGACAATAGACTGGCAATTTCATAGAAGGAGTAATATTTGAATATTTTTGTACAGATAATGAACTTACATCCACAGAGAGCTCCGATGCTGAAGTTATCAAGTTATTTGTGCGATTTGATGTGGCATTAAGACAGCCTACGGTGTCGTCAAATATTTTGCTGCACTGTTCATCTCCGGGAAGCGGAGAAGCCACGTGCGTCTTCGCGGTTGGTAGTTCCCTTGTAAAGCGATTGTTACGGATGCAAACTGGTGTTTGGTTCGTCACGTTGGGCTCATGGTAACTATGGTTGTTAAACATGGTCGACTCAATCGTATGATTATCGTTACATTGAACTGCTCGTGAAGCCACAAAAGTCCTCTGGACGTGGAGTAGATTTGGAGCCAAGCATTGCAAGGAAGATGTGACACCAGTGGCAGCAGAATTATTCCACGTTTGTCTCATACCATCGGGTACACAGCATGCAGTATTCCCCATGGGAAAAGCATGAGCGTTTGCCTTCGTTATTAACTTCGGTCCTTCTCCAAAATGGTCAAAAAGTTGTTGGTTGGTACCTAATGGATTTGGAAATTCTAGACAGTTCTCAGTGCAATTATGAAGGGATTCGTCTGAATTAGTTAACTGAGATGTGCACGTTAACAGTGGGCAAATGATTGCTCGTTCAAGACCCACAACTTTGTCTATGCTGGTTGGAGGATCTTCGTTGATATCTGAATATTCAGAAGTGTCACGTGAAGGCACAGTCAATACATCAGCGACCAACTGGACACAATGCTTCGGCATAACTTACAAAGCATGGTATAGAAGCAAGCGGTTTAAACGGATACACTGAAGTTAGTTGGTGGGTTCAGATCAATATGAGGTTATCGATTGCAGCAACGGATTCAAAACAGATAGGAGGTTGGCACAGAGAATTAAACACGTTAACACCAGTAAACAATACGTAAGAAAGTATCCGAACGGACGGTACAACAGGGCATTTGCCATTTTTATTATATTGGCCCGAAACGAGTAATCAAAGAATGGACAAGAAAAAAAGACGGTGAGGATAGAAAAAAATGATTCACAATAATACGGGAAAGTACGTGGACTGAAAGTTTCGTCATATTAGATAAAGGTATTTTCCTTGGATTTAATTTCTAGTGGTACTCCAAAGGGATTCTCAGTCCACGAAGGAGATCATCAGTGAGACAGACGATTCCGGAAGTAAGGTAAGTGAGTAGCTGTTTCAGTAGGTTTTCAAAGCTAGACATTTTCTTGGGTTTTTGGTACTCACCACTCACATCTTTTTTCAGAGCCGTGTGGGAAGTTGCATAACTGCAAAGGTCACTGCGTTCGAGATAGTTACTTGTGCACACCACCGTCAGGACGTAACTTCACAGCTACTCATTGTCTCTGAAGAAAATGTCACTGTTCCAAGTCACGTTGATTTCTTCGCATTTCTCGTAGCAGCATCCATCAGTCTAGTCTATTCTAGCTCGAGACTCTGTGGCTAGCGCGAACTTAGTGACCTAACTGGACCGCATATTCTCTCATCACACTGCTATCGACGCACCGACTCAGCACCCGGCTTCGTTTAGTGTTCAGGGATCTATTTACCTGGAAACTCTGGATTGTTAGCCACATCTCTGATATCCTTCCAACGGTGTCGTTTTCACAGTCTTACACAACGCGATGAACACCTTGGACTCAGCGTCCTGACAGCTCAAAACGCCAACACCCTCCATAGCATCACTCATTGATAGGTTACCTCCGCACACTGTTAGACATCTCAACACTCACCTCAGGCTTCTCGCAAGGAAGACTGTTGGGACGCATCAACGCATCTCTCATCTAGTTTTCGTTCCAGTGTATTTAACATGTAGCACCGACCCAGTGAAAATAAGTCGTTGATCTATACTAGTGTACTCTCGGCCATGACACATCTCAGCCGTTGTCGGACCCTGTGACATAGTAGACACTACCTGACGCTGACACCGCAAGGGTAACAAGACTGAAATCGGCGTCGAGCTACATGGTCACTCTTGCTTACTCACAGGTGCATAATCAACTTCGATCTTCAATATGCATTGTTTTCCAAAGCGCGACATTGGTCACTTTGCCCGACCATATGACATGGTTTGCACACTTTCACAAAAAACATTTTACCTTGGCTGTGCAACATATGGTCAACAGCATTGTTCACGAGACAGTTGTACGAGCATTGTTGTTGACAGCAAAATCACGTTACTTACCTTGTTTTTATTGGCTGTACCGATGCTGCTTGTATAGGGAACGTTATCTTGAGCCTCATGTATTATCCTTAGACGTCCTGATACATCTGGTTGGCAATTTTTACCTACGAACGTTCTTCGCACAGAGTTTTTCGCGTTAACCAGTTTTTAGATTTTGATGTTGCTTCCAAACAGTTATTGCTTATTCACCAGCGCTTGCCCTACATCATTATGGCATGAAAATAATCACCCCTTACAAGATTTTCAAAAAATGGCAGTTTTGAAAATCAACAAACCGTTCAAAGGTTTCACGCCTTCAAGTTTCACCCCGGAGGGCTTTTTTAGGCTACTCACTTCTCGTACGTCTGTTTACACTTCTGACATTTTGGAGCGTTTGAACATATTTGCGGAGTCTCCGAACGAATCGTCAGAAGTTTGTTAGGCGAAAGTCCTTTCATATTCTCATATTGTAGCCCACGGTAGACCACCTGTTTTGATCGCACTTATACGTCTTGCACATTGTAACTTCTAGGATTTGCACTTTATGGACGCGAAGTTGCTTAAAAGCAGGTACAGTTTTGCCTCATTTGCCGGCCTTTGTCTGTAACTGGCATATTTCGATTTCATCGTTGCGAGGTGAGAAAACTACCAAATCGACCCGAGAAAATATCACCCGTCTTCACTTTTGTTTTCTACATTTTAGTATTCATTAGGCCTCAGAACGCAGCACTATCAATGTGGCTGGCGACCACCTCCACCCCCACGTAAGGCTCACCACACCACAACCATCAATCTGTGAGCACAGGCCTTTTCGATGTGTATGCATACAGTAACCTGATTACCTCGTAAGTACGCAACCTCCTCAGCTGTACTGCTGCGGTCTATACACTAGGTTGAGAAGTTTGCACGGCCCACATATTAGGTTAGATTAATTCTAGACCCGCTCAATAGCGTGACGAGAAGCCTGCGGTCTTAGGTTTTTATGTGTTTACATTCATGAGATCGGGGATGCCTTAACCAAAACCACAATGGGGTGGCTCACAAGTCGATACCTTCGGTAACACGATCGACTGTTGCCTACCGCCACAGTTCAGGAGGAGGCTGGTGCAGTGACCAGTCGGTCGTTTGGCCTCTCTATGGCTTCTGGCTAAGATCGTACTCTTTCGCTCACCTGTACTGAGTGCCTGCTTCTATGTGTGCTTGTGCAAAGACTCGTAAAAGCTTAGCGCCAATTCGTTCAGTCACACAAACAAATAGACTCAGCAGACGTTTACCATGTCTCAAGATTCATCCGTTACTCCATTCTTCAAGGCCGATTCCCTTTTACATTTTGCAGTATAGTTTAACGTACTCCAAGGCTTCAGAGTGTTTTCATTTGGAGCGCCTTTGAGTGTCGCCAAATGAATTGGAACTCACTTTACGTTTGATTCTACTGTCTTCGTTACTACCGTCAGCCCTAAACTGGGTGAAAGCCAAATAATTATTTTTAAACGTTACTAGAAATATACGGTTTGTTTCCAAACCATACTGCGTTTTTGTAGTTGGATGCTTGTCAGGACCACGGCTCGACTGTTGTTCGGGAAAGGCGTTCTAGATTATTAGTGGGCGAGTATCAAGAGCGTAGCTACTTGTCTACTGCATTGTCAGTGTGGATCACAGTAACGTCGATTATGCGATAATGGAGGTGGTTTAGAGAAAACTTACTACATGTAAGGATTGCTACATTAGTTCCATAATGATGCCGATGGTTTGTCACATAGAAGGACAAAATAACAATTGGAGGAATACAATAACTTTTAACGGACGCTTGGTTTAAATTTCAAAACAAACGAACAGATGAATTTGCCTGAAAAAACAATCGAAAATTCATGAAGGCATTAAATTTAGCTTTTTATTTCAGGAGAAGCATGAAATTATCGATTATTACTTGTTGCAGATCGCACATAATTAACATTTTGTACATGTTTTGGGTAACGAATGAGACAGTTCATCCTGTCCTGGTCTAATCAAGGACAAAACAACAATAAAAACTACAACGATACCAAAAAGGGGTGAGAGGGTACATGAGCAAACCACACGAAATTTATATGGATAAAATGGAGATTGGGTGAAGTCTGTTGACTTGAAAAGATCAACATGTACAAAAATGACACAGCCACAGTACATATTCGGACAATCTACGTGACGTAGGAACTAAAGCTGTGTTGGTAGAAACCTACGGAGCTAGAATGTTTTATCGAGCAATTGATTTGTTGGTGAGCAATTCAGACAAAATTTGGAGGGGTGAAGCTATGCACGAAAACTCCTCCTTATTTGTGCGGTAACCATTAGAAGTAAAAATAATGTGTATGCTTTCAAACAAAGGTCTGGGTGATGTCAACAAAAAGTTACAAATGATTACGTGAAAAAACCAAATGTACTTGAAATCATCAAGCTGAACCTTCTCAAGAACGATTCTTGAATCGCGTGCCGTTGTAATACCTCATTATTGACGCAGATTTGTGCTTCTTTTCGGTCAAGCAGCTGCCCGAAATGATTTCCTGAATGGAAAATCTACAGTCGAGTCATATTAATGTTCAGCCGTTGTCAACAAACTATTCTTTAGTAGTTCATTGGTATGCGTAAGTGGACATGACACCAATAACAGCGGAGTTGTGCTGCCTACTCTTCTGCTACTTGTGTACTTCTGTGTGCTTCTCTGCTAGAGGAATTGTCCTCGTTTTATTTCCAACCAGTTTATTTTGATGGCGGGCTAATTTTTTGTCAACGCTGTCACTCTAGACGGTTCACTGGAATAAAATGAGTGACACGAATAATAAACTGTCTATGATTTTATTCTGGCAGTTGCCCTCAAACTATCATTTTTCTCTTTTTAATAGACGTTGTTCAATCTTTCAATTAGACGATCATTCTTTATGTACAGTCGTATTGGTGGTAAAGTGTAGTGTAACGCTTGTGACTTAGTGTGACGCATGTTAGTTTTATCTGGCAAAAATTGTTAACTGTACTTGTGTGTTAGTGCAAAGTGCCATCAAAGTAAAAGAACCTATCGGTAGTTGGATGTGTGGGCACAGGTGAAGAGTGGCACCAAGGATTGAGAATGTTTCCTGAGCTGCAAATTCACACTTCTTCTCACATGGGTACGTAAGCGCAATCTTAAAAGACTGATCAAGAGAGAAACGAAATCCATCTCCAGCTGACTACGAGTACACTCTGATAACTCAGTAGACCACGCCTTAACAAAAGTTATTAAACAAACCGACCTTACGATGTACAGAGTGTGATTTTCAACCTCACGCTTGATCTGCTTGCCAAGTAATGGTAGACAGCTATGGTGAGGTCACTTGGACATTTGTGCTCCAAAGTGTTTTGTGATTAGTTTGGCAGCCATTCTCATATCTCTCACCAATATAATTGACCGAGTTTTGAATGAATGAGAACAGCTTCATTCCTGCAAACCACTCATTATTTCTAAGTGCGGTATTTTCAGACTTAGTGAAACAGGACAGTTCACTTTTTGTGGTGTGTTAGGTGGTTTACAGTGCCACTTACTATTGTTGTAAAACAGGCAGCTACTTTTGGGAGTAGTATAGTGTGTACATTCGGAAACAAAAGGGCATGTCTGAACGCAAGAATGACGGGGGACCGGAAGTGCCTATTGGGACCGTGTGTACGCACCATGGGGGACGTGTCTTAAAGGCGAATGTCAATGTACTGTTGCCCAATGTATGTGGATACACATCAGCCATGCAGATGAGTGCACACGTTCGTTGTCCTACGTTTTCGCATAACATGTATTGAATTTCTTTCAGTAAACAACTTTGCAGGCGAAGCGTCTTTTGCGGGCACAAATTTAGAACACACAGCCCTGGTGTGTTAACTGTTGTTGAAAATTGATACGTGCCAGTCGGCTTTGCGAGCCCCATGATTTTCAAGGTATCACACAGAAACATGGTGCCATGTTTTGAAACTTCAGTGGCATCTGTAGTATGAACCACACTTTCCGAAATAGACTACTTAAGGCTGTACTACATTTCTGCAGTGTTTCACTCTGAAGTTAACAACGTATAGGTGATAAGCGGTCTTGATGTTTGACGAATAGATTATGTACACATTGCTAGATTTTGGCTTTTAAAAAAGGAATTCGACAAAATAACCCTGGACGCAAATTTGGATTCATAAATCAACCATACTTATTGCACAGCATGCGCTACTGAATCAACATAGGGGTTAGGACATAGGTGGCAACAGGCGTAGGAAGAACGAATGTCAGATTTTATCAGCCTATGAAGGCTCATACTCGATTCGCTTTTGTAATTTATTGAGCTGTTACCAATAAGGGTTGGTTTGGTAACTTGTTACATTTTCATATTTTTTTCTTCCTGATCGGTCATACTTGCTACACACTTCTGTTGAGAGAAAAGATGGGAGTGGTTGAGGGAAACGCCGTAAATTGTGCAGTTTTAATTTGTAGTTCGGGCTTTGATCAGATACGCCGGAGTTTGGTTATGAAAGTGCATTCATCAAATATTACGCAACATCCAATTTTCATTGTTTTTAAAACATAAGTGTACTAAAAACTAACATCAACCTACTCGAATACACAGGATTTTTATGAATAGTTCTGTTGAAACTGTATGGCTTTTACCAATCAGCTTAAATCATTATAGTATTTGGTCTGCGGGATACTGTCGATTCCTGTGTAAATATGGATGGTACATCATAAACAGTGATATAACGGAGGACTGAAATAAAGCTTAGAGATTTGAAGCCTTAAGGAAATAAGCTGCCAAATGAAACACGGGACAAGTTGTTTTGTGTGCCCAGCTGACCACTTTCGGCCGCCACGTTTCAATTGGAATAGTGAGCAAGTCTGTAAAATAATTGTTGCAGGGTATTCGTCAACACTGTTGCATACTCAATGGGTGATACGAAATAACTGGCGTGCGGAAAAACGGGAATCCCACTTTTGAAGGTAAAATCCCAACTAAAAGGTTGTGGGATGTTCTACAGCGGTGATAAACTCAGAGGATCAGTGCAATGCTCAAAGGTCTAACTGGATATCAAATGCATTTTAGGTTAACTAACAAATATCCATGAGTGACGGTGTTTTGTATTTGAACAGTAAAAGGGAAATCAAGTTTATCGTAGTAACATAGCGATCGATCAAATTCAAACGTTTTAAGGTCTGTGTGGCCACACGAAGGATTGAAGTAAGATCTGAGCGTTCACCCAGTTGGTTGCATTGAGCGCGCTTTATCCGGTCAACAGAGAAAAAGTGAACAGATGTTGCTAAACGATAAAGTTTTGTTTATTCGCATTTCTCGCATACGCAAGACAGTCATGAAAATGTATTTAACCAGTAGCAACAAAATGCCATTGATTTTCGAGAACAATAAATAGAATAATTATCATGACGTGTCTCACTGTGTTTAGGAGCCTTGAACCTATACACAACCGAGTATGACCAAGCGTTTGATAAGATAATTTGGTCTTGCACAGTGGACAGTGCATCTGTTTTAATTGAAACCAGGTCGGAGGTAAATTGCTAGTATAGGAAATAAATATATGTATTAGTGGAAAGCTTTAGGAAAACTGGAACTCATCTAGTGCTTCATTTTGGAACTGTTTGTCTGGAACGTACAGCTGTATTCGACAATTCCAATCAACAGCTCGTGTTGTTCAGTTTACTAACCAATACCCGTACTGCGTCCAGAGACTTCCGTTAAAACAAGCGAAGCAGATCATTAAAGTTATGTAGAGTGAGAGCTGGTTTACCGAACTGGTTGCCATTAGCCAGTATATAGTCTGAACTTCTCCAAACATGTTTCTAGCCCTCGCATTGCTTTAGATAAAGAGCATTAGACCCAAGCTTTCGTCTTATTAAAATTCTTTCGTGGTCCGACGCCTTAGGTTTTAACTGCGGCCATACTTTCAAGAGACAACTGTGTTAACCAGTGTCACCAACTCCTCATTAGACACAACTTAATTAACATATGTAATCACACAATCAGTTTCATTTATGGGTAATGCTCACCTTCTTGATTTTGTCGAGATGAGAAATGGTAATCGTTCTGAGTTCCAACTGATGGTCGCATTGGTAGACTTTTCCTTAAAATGAAAATCACAGAAATTCGTAAATTCGTTTGGTGAGGTTTTCATCCCCGATATACAGTACGGGATTTTCTTTTATATAATCTGAACATCATATCTGATTTACTGTGGGATTTTTAGTCAGCCTGTTTCAAACACAACAGCAAATTCGAAAGGCTTCGTCAAACATCATTTTTCTGCTGCAGAATTTTCATGGCACAAATTTGCCTGAAGATGATTGCACGGCAGTCTGCGGGTTTCTGGTACGCTGACTTGTCCACGGCGAACGTTACACTTAAAATGACTTCCTCATGGTTTACGTACAACTCACTTTATATATATATATATATACAATGGACCAGCACCTACTGACCTTAAGTGTTCGAACTAAACTCCCATAATTCGGGCATTTTTGTAATAATCGAATTTGTGGGATTAGTGGCAGATGATGAACTAGTTTGAGCCCACTGCCAGTCTCACCACAATAGAAGTAGAAGACCGGGAGCTGTAGATACGGTTACCAGTTTGTTCTGAGCCACCAGTACTTTTACAGATAGCTATACATAAAGCAATTGATTAGACGATGTGAAGTAAGATCTCACTAATCGCATTCTGTTTTCCAGGTGTGTGGATCACGAAAGACAGTAGATTGACCAGCAGCATCATGGAAACCAATACATTCACGGTTGGTTGTGGTCGTGTAGTTACGATCTTTGGACCCGAAAATGTACCACACTGCTCTCTGCAAAAGGTCGTTCTGGAAGCTAGAATTAGCACAATTTTACAAACACCATGCTGACGTCTCACATGCTTTTAACTTGAACGTATATGCAGTGTCGGGAACGTTGTTCAGTTTTTGATAACATTCAATTCTGGAGTATAAACTGTCACAGTAATAAGCTCAGTTACCTTTTGGCTCAAAATTCAATTAGTTCTTCTAGTTCAGGCTATTTATGCACAAAAATCTAACAGGATTTTACAGTGAAACTGTTAAACACAGTTGTAACTAACGGGACGGGTTGAAACGTGTTTTTCGATATCAGGTCTCTATTCAGATCTCTATGTTGAAGCTTCTTCCATTTTGCTTCAGAAAGTCGTCACAACGTTTCTTCCATGCCACTAATCAAAAGTTTATCTGGTAGTTAAACCCTGAGCATGACGATTAACAGTTCAAATGAAAAATTCGATTGCAATAGAAAGTATATGTGGATAACAGACTGTAAATTCGTACAGTAATATTCGGGCTCAGAAATAACCAGGTCATTAGGTCGACCGTTTTGTCAATAAACCGCTGTTTTGTCCGCTGGACCATAGGTTGCTTTATTCTTTCAGGATGGGACTTTCTTTACTCGCAGGGTTGACTGCTGGAGGTTTTAGGTGAGCTGGCGGCTAACTGTGCCCAGTAGCTTGAATGTTGCCCTTGTCTGGTTGAGTTATTTTTGAAGCGTGTGCTGGGCTCTGAAACTCGAGAGGAGGCTATCTTGCTGATGACGTTTTAATTTCATCTACAGTTCGACCATCTCTGTGCAAGGAATGAACAACTCAGTGTTGAATAGGTAGAATGCAGACAATTGATTTTAATAATTAAGTTCCTCCCCGTCCACTTCTTTTCTGCGTAAGTCCTTCTCTTTTCTTAACGGTTGTTAACATGAACCAGTGATGTAATGTTTACTTTGAGGATGATACTGATTATGGTGTAATAGTTCAGTTACTGAAACTACCGATGCTAACCTCTGCGTCTACCCACAATCCGTACCGGTTTCTGATTTTGAAACGGAATCTCCTGTAGTTTTAAAAAAGCATCAGGCCCAATTTTTTGACTACACTGCATGATGGCTTAATTCAAGTAACGATCAGTTTGCTCAAGTCATACCGACAATAGCTTCAACCTTCCATGCATTCCAAATTTTAAACAAACTTCAGAGAAAATCTTCTTGTGACAGCGCAATTTTACTTGTTGCTGTATAGTGACGACCGCAGACTATCATTGACCTGCATACACGACAATGCACAAAATAGTTCTAAAACTTATAGCTCACTGTTGAACCCAAAATTTTGGCGTGATACAGGCTGTCCGAATGTCATTTTGCTTGTCATGTGTTTGTGTGGCACATATCAAGTTGTAACCAGTCCCCCAGTTAAACAGCCCGTCGACGGCTGGTTCTCAGTCTATCCATCCAAACCTCGTGTAGATGTCACTTAAGACAAAACACAAGCCCACCTGCCAAGTTCGTCCAGAACTTACCGTCTCCAATCCTAAAGTCTGCCATGTTACATCGGATTCTGCATATGTCTATGAAGTGAAATTCAGTGCTTCTTGCAGAAAAAAGATACTCAGCCTTGTGTGCAGATCTTTTCTTGCGGTACTTTTTGCAGCAGTGGTATAGATTGAAGCTTCTGCTAAGCTAACACCGATGAGCATTTTACGAGAGTTATAGTCTTTGAAAATTACACAAATACCGTTTGGTACTGCGTGCTGTTCAGCGTATCCGCGACGAATCGGCAATATCATTCTTTAAATTTGAGCTCTATAGCAATTCTTTTTCCAGTTTGTTCTTATGGTAGTTTTCGCAAACTGTGTTCCACTTACTTATTACCGTTTTCAACCTTATCGCCCCCCACCATATACTCCATCACCAACAGGGAATAACGACGTCTACATCATCACGAGTGATTTGGATTAGAAATCTCTCATTTTAAGACAACAACCATGGTGTTAGTCTTGTGACTCAAGTTTGCCAAAGAACGAAACGGTGAGATAATTTCGGAACGCACCACTAGGTAAAGTTTGATGAAATTAACGAGTGGCAATTGTTTGCATCAACACGTCTAAAGTAACAATACTAATTGGAATATGTGGCTTAATATTTCTTATCTAGTTGGTTGTTCGATTAAATTAATGTTCCGACTTTTCATTACCAAATTACCTTCAAGTGAGAGTGATGCGGAAAGAGTGAAAACATAAAGTGTAAAGGCAACTAAAATGCAAATCCATCCTCTCAGAACCTAAAACACATCTACGCTTCTGACAGAGCTGACCATCGAACGAACATCTGATAATTAGTTGGTCAATTAATTAATGCAGTCTCTTGAGTACAAAGCAGAAGATTACTGAAAACCAAGGGCGGAATAGAAATAGAAATTCCTTTGCACTTTCACACTTTACTTTCAATAAGTACAAATTAAATGCGCGCTGTTAGATTTACTTCGCTGATCAAGTCAATAAATGTGGAGGCCATGACAGTACTGGTATGCGTGACTGACTTTTGCCTTACACTCCAGGCAGTTAGTTAGAATCACCCTTAAGTGGCGGACGTTGACCATTCGACAGCATTTTTTGGGGTGTGACTAAGTAAAGCAGAGTAAACAGAGACAGTTTGCAGATCCTTCCGATTTGTGTTAATGTAGGCTACAGAACAAATTAAATGAAACAAACAAACGAACGAGGAATTTCTCTATTCGGGTGCTGCTGGAATAGATTAGGCGTTGAGTTGTTCGACGTAGATAACAAATGTGTCAGTAACAATCGAGGTGGTATAATTGGTGCATAGCCTGCTGAACTTAATAAGCTACCTAACGAACTAGCCAAGTTTCTGCAACACAACTCACTTTGAAATAATTTGTCTGCAGAACAGGAAATGACAAAATTTTTACAGTGTGGTGTGAGCAAATTACAACAAACATTTAGTCTTACTGAATTTTTGCAATTTAACGACACTCAGAAAGCATTCCATCAACATTTGTTCCAAGAAAAAAATACATGGAAACAGAAAAAGTGGCCAACATCTTAGGGGAAATGCCACCACATTTGAAAATTTACTTGAGCATTCCCACCTGCAGTGTAATGTATTTTCTATCAAATGCACGGAAGAAAATGTGAGACACACAGACATAATTAATAAAAAGAGGAATATATGTATGGTTGAGAGTGAACAAACATGAACAAGGACATCAGGATGCGTGAAACAAAAACGACTGATTAGTTCAGATACCTGTGAAATAATTAGAGAATTAAGCACTGTAACTCTCAGCCATCACAGGTTAACCAAGGTGCGTGAGAACAAACAAACCGCTACGACCAATTTCAGATATATGTAATTCGCCACATCATGCAACAACAAACTGGTTGGCTGCGTTGTTAGAAACAGTTGGGAAAAGTGGCGATTCATAGTATTAAAGATTCTTTCAAATTGGCCAAAACGTTAGAGAAACTGAACGCGATGCAAGAGTTCATTCTCACGTCACGCCACACGTCGCTTTACAAACAGACAATTGGATTTCTCGACCGATATATTTAGAGCGACGACATGAACGTTGGAACACCTGTAGATGTGCTAAAACAGCCATTATGTCGTTGCACATGCAACGTTCAGTTTGGATTGTTCGGTCAATTTTACTGCCAACAGCATGGTAACGGTTAGGTCTTTCATTGGTTGATATTTTCACAGGACACCTTCAAATAAGTTCATTAGCTGATTGCTGTTTCCATTTTCGGGCTCAATCAGCAGTGAGCCTTACGGACAATAACAACCGTGCGGAGAACAGGACTCAGCAGACGTACGGTGCCGTCACATTTACAAGCGGTAGCGTCAGTTTCAGGTGCGTGAGCGTATGAGGCGTAGGTCGCTGAAGGCACGACCAATCGGAACGCAGCTTGAGCCATTGCGCGAGCGTGGGGTACACAGGTGGCCTCGACGCGTCATCAACATCATAGACAGCAACACATCAGTGGTTCACATCAGTGCTTAACTGCCACACAACCATGAAGAAAAAGCAAACCCTGCATAGGAAGAGAGCAGGAAAAAAAGAAGGGGACGGGATGGGACTTAACTACATAGATATTCAAAAATACAACATCAGGGTGTTCACACCTTGCAAACAAACAACCAAGATGTAAGTGAAAGTAAGTCGTCATCAGCAAGACAGCTTCCTTACGGCTTTCGCTGCTCCGCGTCATTAAATGCACTCACTTCATAGACAACTCGGCAAAACAACGACAACATTCACGCCACTGAGATCGATCAGCCGCCATCTCACACAGAGTCTCCAACCACCGACTCTGTGAGTCGCGAGGGCCCCAGCCCGGGAGACGAACTCGATCTACAGTGGCCAACCCCTTGGTGAACGACTTCATTTCCCTACGCCAGGTCATTATCTGTCCACCACCCACCTTACACCAGTCGGTCGCAGTGTCAGCGAACAGTGCTCGGTGTGGAAGACAACTAGCTGGTATCCTTAATACATGATCTAACCATTTAAGCCTGTGCAAACGTAGAGATTGAACATAAGAACTCCTTTGATAATCACTACCAAACACCAGCTTTTTAACCTCTTCGTTACTTACACGTTGTTGCCACTCGATACGAGCGACTGAACGCAGGCATCGGTCGTCAGATACTAGAGGACGGTTCACGTCTTCTACCCTGAG
>QNGE01000284.1:195224-282346 GCA_008508345.1 Paragonimus westermani | reverse complement strand
CTCAGGGTAGAAGACGTGAACCGTCCTCTAGTATCTGACGACCGATGCCTGCGTTCAGTCGCTCGTATCGAGTGGCAACAACGTGTAAGTAACGAAGAGGTTAAAAAGCTGGTGTTTGGTAGTGATTATCAAAGGAGTTCTTATGTTCAATCTCTACGTTTGCACAGGCTTAAATGGTTAGATCATGTATTAAGGATACCAGCTAGTTGTCTTCCACACCGAGCACTGTTCGCTGACACTGCGACCGACTGGTGTAAGGTGGGTGGTGGACAGATAATGACCTGGCGTAGGGAAATGAAGTCGTTCACCAAGGGGTTGGCCACTGTAGATCGAGTTCGTCTCCCGGGCTGGGGCCCTCGCGACTCACAGAGTCGGTGGTTGGAGACTCTGTGTGAGATGGCGGCTGATCGATCTCAGTGGCGTGAATGTTGTCGTTGTTTTGCCGAGTTGTCTATGAAGTGAGTGCATTTAATGACGCGGAGCAGCGAAAGCCGTAAGGAAGCTGTCTTGCAGATGACGACTTACTTTCACTTACATCTTGGTTGTTTGTTTGCAAGGTGTGAACACCCTGATGTTGTATTTTTGAATATCTATGTAGTTAAGTCCCATCCCGTCCCCTTCTTTTTTTCCTGCTCTCTTCCTATGCAGGGTTTGCATTTTCTTCATGGTTGTGTGGCAGTTAAGCACTGATGTGAACCACTGATGTGTTGTTTCCTATGATGATGATGATGATGAGAGCTCGACTCATCTGTGTATGGGGTTTCTAATCGTGTTCATTTCACGTCTCGTGGAAGGCACTATACAACGTAAAGTGTATTGTGGAGCAACTCAATTGTGGCAATATACCAATTTTAATAGCTTTCTAACATTAGACTACAAAGGGACGTGGTTCGATGTTTCCCGGAAATATGCTACGATTAAACTAGGATGATGAATAACAATTCATTTACGGTACTCCCTGGGAATATTTATCCAGGGTAGTTTATTTGCAAGTACATGTCAACGTACGTAAATGTAGATATACCATGGAGTGCAGATAAAAACATCTCTATATTCCGTCCTCGTTGAATTGCGATGTCTGCAGACAATATAAAGTTGAAATCCTAATTCTTAGCTTAATTACTTGTTCATTCTGCTTCATAACTAGTTTTGCATTCTCATCTGGAAGGTGTATTGTCTGTACATGTTATCTTTTTTGTGTTTATGTTGCGAACTCCCCAAAAGATACGCTTTATCGTTCACGGAATAGTAGTGTGCTTGAAGGAAATCAAATTCTCCCCCTTGTAATAAGGAAAACAGACAATTTTGCTCCGAAAATAACGCGGCTGTCTTCGCAGACTGCTCTCAAGTCGAATGAGAAGACGAGTGTGGAAAGCCACTTTGTTTCGCTCTGAAATAAGTGACAGGTAAAAAACAGGGTATTCTCAGGTTATATAATGACCTACAGACATTCTTGAGTTAGAATATTGAAGGACGGTTATTAAAGTGTTTAAGATTACTAAGCAGTCAGTCGGCATGATGAAATAAAGATCGAGCAGATAGAGTAATAACCAAAATGATCTCTGGATGGTTCTGGAAATTCCTAGTCATTCTGATTGGATGAGATAGTCTTCTCAAAGAAGGTGGTGGCTTTGGACGGAAAAGTGGTGTTCCGTAACAGTGCCGTTTTGTAGGGAACACACTAAATGGGCCGCACAACACACCGGTCATTTGAACAGATTCGAGAACATCATCCGGTGAGTATAGCGCGAAGATACATGAAGAATTGTCTAGCAACGTTAGTTGTGCACTTGATCGAATCAGCTTACTCGATCTGCCTAGCCGACTAGTTTACGCCGATCTTCTGAGTCTGTGGGGCATAGCCCAAATAGGGCAAATGTCGTTTAGTAGCACTCACAGGAGCGATCGCAGTCCGGTTGCGCGCACTCCCATTATGTGCACAAAAAGTCCGGTGAAGACATTAAACCATTAGTGGCTGTACATTTACACTTCGAATTGATCTGTTACAACTCATGTGATTGATGTTACATAACTAGGTTTCACTATTTGGACTAAGACAAGCTCATTTATTATCATCTCTTACTCCACTGATGCAACAATCCCGACGAACGCATACAAATGCGCTGTAGTCAACCTGATGCTGAAACACTGAAATGAAGCTTGTCTACTACGCGTCTCTTCTCATCACCAAACTGGGCGTATTCACGGCAGTAAAAGTCAGAAGCGCTCAGCATCACCAGATATACTCCGTGACAAATTGTCAAAGCAACACATCACGTTTTTTAAATATTGGAATTTGTTCTAATTAACCAAGGTGGAATACAGTTCTATTCACTCGCGAATCTTTTACTTCCTTGTTTCATCTGCCGTATATTTGTGCCACCCACTATCAAAGTAAAGGCAGTCTGAGAAATGTTATTACACACAATCGTCTCTGAAAGGAAGGTTCAGTTCACGCAAGTGAGCTATTTCTCTAGTAGTTTAGATTGTTTTCCACTCACCTGTTGGCCGAAATGATTGTCCTCAACGGCCACGGTGAGCATCACAATACCGATTTTTAGATGTCTGTCAGCATCGGTACATTTCTTTTGGTGGACAGAGAATTAATCGCATTTGAATTATTGGTTAATTACATTTAATCTGTACGTGTGTACGAAGCTGAATAGAAATACGGAGAACCGCTCTCAAACAATTTGAAATCTTTTCGCCAAAGCATGTGCCTGGAACTCATGGTTTCGTTATGACGGAGGTTACTTTGTACAATTGAGAAACTAACGGACAGCTTTGTTCCTCAGTTAGAGTGAAGTTCGATACTGAATAGACCAGGGCATAGGTAGATCTTTTGGAGGTGCGTATTATGTTCACAATGACTGAAGGTTCATAATCCAAGTGTAATAAGTGTTTGTTTTAGATGACGCAGACCATTCAGTGAGAGACAATTTACTATATCAGTCTATTAGAGGAGGTTAAAATTATGCTCCAGGATAATTACTTAGCAATATTACGTCGCATACCACACATTTAATCATGTTGCTTTTGTATCAAAGTGTGACCCTCTGTGGACAAAACCTCATGCTTTATTAAAAATATCTACTCGCTTATTGTTAGCCTAACAGTCTGCTATGAATTAATTTCTTTAGATGACATCTTACCTGTGGGCAATGCCACTTGTGTAGGATGAAAACATTCACTGAAAGTCCTCATCAAGAAACGTTTGTCAGACAGCCCTAAGAACACTGAACATGTTCCGGTAAACTGATATCACTAATTCGACTGCTTATGGCGTAAAGTGGACAATGTTGGCAGCCATCTGTATTTCTTTACTCCGAGTATTTTATACCCTGCATATCATGTGCACCTGCGGTTGACCATAGAAACCATGTTTCAATCGGCTCATCTCACCCATCAGTTGGAGTGAGTGACCCTGAAAGGTGTTATGTAGAACACAAACCTGTTCGAATCAGTGTGATACGCCAAAAATCATGTAGTTCCTGTGGAGACCAACGGTGCAATGACCACTCGCAAAAGTGAGACTGACCACAGTAAAAACATTTATGTTAGTTGTTGGCAGGGTAGGCATTCTTTTCCACTGGTTTACATTACAATGAAAGTCGTAGTGTTATCCTCAGTTACCAAAAATCAACAGCAACATTACCATGTCAGTTATCAAAAGTTAGACCTTCAAAACTAACATCAAAACACTCATTGACTAGAGAGAAGCACGTAGTTAAAATATAACTGTGAAGATACTCGGACACGGCTAAACTGTCTAGTTTATCAGTCCACTGTATATGTGTGAGGTAAACGGCCTTTTTTAACGCGTGTTCAATTTCAAAGACAAATGATAATATTTGTCCTACGTAGAGGGTTATCGTAGCGCATAACACTTGTTTACTATAGTGTGATACGACAAGGATGGCTTTTGTTGTTTGTTCACTGCCTACTTTGTTGCCTGTTGTTGCTAAGCCGATTATGTTGGGAGAACCGCGAGAAGCCTGTACAAAGAGATTTTTGAAGGCCAACTGAAATTGCTTAACGATGGTTCGGAAAACTTTATAACCTAACGTGAATAGTTTCCGGGTGTCAAAAGTCTACAGTTGGGCAATTCAGGAATAGGCACGTGGGCGGAATTATTGAAAATAGAATTTAAGCTAGAACCATCTATTGAATCTTGCAATAACTTTGTCTAACAGAAGCCAGTGCACTTGGATAATTCTACACCCTGAACATATATTTACAGTTACCTTACGGTAGCTCTAACGTTAACGCCGTATTGAAAAATTGTCTCAGGGACTCTCTGGGACACAAGTACTTAGTGACCCAAACTGTTTCGTTCAGTGTCAACAGAACCCAAACAGACGACGGCTCTACCCATTACCGAACCGCACAGTGTTTATGAAGTTCCAACTAGGAAGTAGAATACCTATTTGCGCGTGGGTTAAAAATGTCAACTTTGAAGAGCAGAAACTTTTGGGGTAAAAATGAATAGCACATAACAGTGATTAAAATCCAAACCTAGGTGGCCACTTTGGGAGGCGTATATCGTTATTCCACTGTGTGCCCCCTCAACAAACATTGATCACATGATGTATTGTTGGAATTTTTGGTCCTAATTCTATTCTTGGTATCACTGGACTAGTGACAAACATCTATACTACTCATTTAAGCAAAGTTAAATCATGTTGAGTGGTACCTTGTTTGTTAGTAGCTAAGTTTCAGTAACTGATAATCGACCATGAGTAATCTGCATCGGGTTTAACACTCCTCCAGAAAATGTAGATCGGAGCAATTTAGGTGATGGATCACAACGACATTCATGATGGACAGAGACTATGTAATCATTGTTCTTTCAGATGAGGGATGTATGACTGATGCATACGGTTTCATTTTGGTGAACGGAGAAAAGGACTGATAATATCAGACGAAAGTTCCACCTGGAAGATAATACCATACCACATAATGATCGGACAATTTGCTAGGAGATACCGAAGTTGTTTTTTTCTCTGTCAGACTGCTCACCTGATGTACACCTTTTTGCAAAGATTTGGAAACAATGAACACATGAGATCTTGCTGGAACCTCGGATCTCCTAGCAGCTGCGCAGATCAAAATCCGCCTCAACTGTTTCATTAAACTGATTGACAGCAAAGCACGACCTCTCAAGGTAAGTGGAGTGAGAAGTGATAAACTGCTAACAAATGTGACGCTTTTTTGTTCACGAAGAAACTTACATGTTTTGTTGCATTAGACCCTATTTTTGTAGACACACGCGCTGACCAGTATGTCAACAAAACGGAGAGACAGTGACCAAGTCGGCCTAATGAATGCAGTCACCTTGGGCTCGGTAAGTCGCTTACGGATACCACAAATTCTTAATCCTAGCTAAGTAACGCAGTCTGTCATATAGAACCAGCACAGTTGATAGCATTTTGCTGCACTACTCTCAATTAAGCATGAAATAAAACTAGTGAATGAGCAACTCAATGAATTTTTGCGAAGGGACCAATCACCACCATGTGAAATCCACCCGTTTATGTGTAAAAAATGAGGTTATCGTCCACCTGTAAGTCAATCGTACGCATTTACCGCAACGACTCATTGTCCAGCAGTGCAGCGCCATCATGTAATTACTCATTTTCTGTCCACTGTCAAGCAGGTTTAATCGGTCCCATAACCAGATGTCTTTTTTAGACAGAATACACGAACACAATCTTACTTTGTTGATGACGGGAGCAACGACTGATCACCAATGGAATTTTGGTCCATTTAAACGATTCAGACCACAGAGTCGTTGTGGGTTTCGCATTTGGCTTCACACATGTTCACACCAGAGGTGGTAAACGTATCCTGATCGATGCAGATTCACTCGGAATTCAGCTATAGAACTCTAATATGTACGTCCAGGTTTGTGTTCAAGCGCTTAAGGCATCACTTTCTGCTTTCATCCGTAAAACTGATGTGACACAATCGTAACCATGTCCATAACTCCGAATCGATACTAGATGCACGCTATATCAGATTCTACTCAGTCCTCGCTTGAGAACTATGTTACATCAATTGTAGTGTATCCGGTCTGAAAACCATACATCAAAAACGAGCCTGTTCGTCACGTTTTGACATCTGCTGACATGAAAAGTTCAACGATATCCGAAGATGCTCCCAACGAATGATCATGAGTACGTGAACAAACGTATGTTCATACTGTTTCTCATAGCCCCCTGAACCCCGGCTTATATATATATATATCTGCGTAACAAACAGACTGTAGGGTGCGTTTGCTGAGACATAGCACACTGCTTAAATCCACCTATTTTAAATGATTGTTTACAAAATCTATTTGCCCGTCTCATTCCGTATCTGATGGGCAGTTTGTGTGCGTGGAACACCAGTAGAGAGTCAGGTGGTTTGCTGCTTTTAGAATGTGTACGTACATAAATGTAGTATTGTTGAAAAACAGTCCGAAATTCTATCGGCTATTGAAACATGTCGATTGATGATAGCAGACAAAACAACAAGGCGGTTAAAAGGTCGCCGATCAACCAAGTCTTATTCTAAACTACAGCTACTGGATGAATTTTCAGGCATGCACATGCACACATAAGTGATGGAAAGTGGTATCCAGTTCTCGTGAAACGATTGTGAATGTTTTCCGCGCAGCTAAATAATTTGAATTGATCCACAAAACCCCGGTAACTCGATAGTGAGCCGTTTCCTTTCCGATTCACTGAACGTCAGAAGACCAAAGATCGATTTTGATAAATCTTCTGATATTGCATTTAGAATTTTTCATTTATTTTCATAATTTGATAGCAGATTTACTTCAGTCTGGTTGCAAAAACTGTTCCAAACTGCTCATTATGTACACATTCGAAATCGTGCAATATGTGGACAAAGAGTAACACAAGTGGAATTGAGTGATGAACAAGAAGTGTGTTGCACGAGATAAATAGAGAGCCATGACAGCCCCCAGGAATGAGGCTCCATAAAAATACAATAGGAATACAGAAAACTTTGGCAATGATGAAAAAGACTCCAAATATGTCAATTTAGTGTAAAAAGTGCTGGAGGTTGTAGTTTCTCTTCGGAAATCAGTTGTTAAAAGTAACTGAAACATAAATGAATAGCAACAAATTTATGGTTGGGTTCGGAAAGATTAGAAATGTATTCAAATTATCCTTGTTCATTTGTTTTAAGCTACTTTGGTAATGTAACAGCCGTTAAGCTGTTTGTAACGGTCAACATTCGGATTGCTCGCCTTTCAGTAGTAGGTGTAGTGACCGCATTCAAGCGCGGGGACATAAAGGTTCAGATGAATGTTCCTCCTCACGAACTTAGGCACGATTACGTCACAATTTTTTTCTTGGGTAACTACAATTTTCTCGGTTTACTTCGACATGTCTAAACTGTTCATCTCATGGTCTCATCAGCCACTGAGGGAGCAATCAATGTCATTCAGTGTTGTAGGTCTACAATCGTTCACATTTGCTCACAGCACTCAAATTTCATATCCGAAATCAACGCAATTGTCTACGGGTTCAATGAAACACGCGACCTCCAACTGACTGGGAGTTACTAATCATGGAGATGTCACACGTGGCTAACAGGATAGTTACGGCATGTTTGTTCCAGATTCTCAAATAACGCCGCAATTGCTCAAATGCAATTAGGGCAGAATGATTAGGTGTAGTGATCAGATCGCATTGTATGAGAAGCTAACGTCGGGTCAGTTTCCAGTTAAACGGTGGCAACCGGGTTTGGTCAAATAAACCTTCACTGACGTTTACTTGTTACCATACTGTAGATCATATTTATTTTGTTTGTTTACACAGACGGTTGCTGAGTATCAAGGTTTCACACGTCATTAGCGAACTTGTTTTTTGCCTTGGTGAAAGGGTCAACAACATATACGCTAAATGTTTGTTTGACAGATATTCGTTCTAAACATAGGTTGACATATAATTTAACCCAAACTCGTGCGAGCAGACTTTTGTCACATTCACTCCCAATTACGTTTATATTCGAAACAGAAAGGCTCAAACTGTAAATCCAAATATATCTCAAGTGACTGCACACTATGGACGTAATCACAATTGAGTGAAGGCTGTGAGCTTGGTTAGGTTGGTTTGGCCACGAGCAAAACTACACTCACAGATTAAATGAAATTTGTTTGTGGTAAGCGTAGAATGGGGCTGTGGTTTCGAATTCATGTTAGCTGCTTCATACGCACGAACTTATGAAGAGGGACTGCCGGTTAGAACGGAGACGTATTGTTGCAAGGTAACTGATAGTGAGAACAAACCTTTAAGCCGCAATCAACTATCTTCATTTAGACGATGTGTCGTCAACAGTTCATACCGCATGTTCGAACATTGAAATTCAGGGTTTTCCACGGAAAAACGCCAAAGTAAGTTTCCAGTGGTCAGTTACTGAGATTCCGGATGAGAATCACTCAACAGGCCGTCTTGTTAGGTGAAAGTTTCTGGTTAGACTAGCACTACGGTGAAGAATCTTTGTCATGACGTTGTGTCAGGAAAAATACCAATTTCTTGGGTCGTCTTGACCACATTTGCTAAATTGTGCACAAAAATGGTAACACCCAATGTTAACTGACCATATATTAGAAGAGCATACTGTAATGAAGAGAGTTAGTTGCTTGAACCGGACTGAACGGTATTCCTGTAATCTTTCTGTTTTCTTTATTTGTGGAGCACTACGTGTAAAGTGGTGTAGACAGTCAACAGTAACATCTATTGTCACACTCATGGGGTACGTGAATAGGTACATTAGACCGGTCGCTGTGGGCACCAGCTCAGTGTCAGACCGGGAAGACGAGTTGCAGATTATGACAGACTGTCAGAGTTAATTGTTTCGTTTTTCATACTGTACGCTAGTGGGAGTTGGGTGCTTAGAGGAACTATGTATCCTGACTGATGAAGTACAGATATTCCACAATATTTCCAAAGTGAAACCCAGTATCTTTATGAAGGTTGTATATACTTTGTATGCCTTCGCAATCTTGACCTACCTGAACAACTTAGATAGAAATATTCTTCATTGCTGATATGTTCGATTACGTAAAGATGAAAAGACTAGTAAGTCAGTGATATGCCCATTCCAACTGAATGTTAACTGGTCGGTTTGGACAGCATTCTATCCTTCAGGTTGTTTTGCGGCCTAGTAAACGTGTTTACCAGAGTAGGCGTTGCCAAGATGGATCTCTGATTGTCTAGTATTTGATGATGTTGAATAGGGCGCCCTACAATAGGTTTTTTGTACTCTCCAATAAGCTGTGTAGCAGCTGAATCTCTCCTGCCTGGAAATGTCTGCGTGCATATGCATACGTCCTGCCAAGGGCTGTGTTCGTTTTGAATCCATGGTGCAATGTGTGGATGCCAAAGCTGGTCAGTGGGGATTGAGTATGAATGTGGCTGATCCGAGGACCAACTTGCTGAGTTGTAGGTAACATTTTCCGGTCCTCTATCCGTAGAGGTGGTTGTAATTGCTATTAACGGCACCATCCTTCCCGGGTCAGTGAGTCGGGCGTGCTCTAACCGTCGGTTGAAAACTGTTGTAGAATTAAGATCATACATAGATTATGTTGACACCCATTTACGTAGGACTGGTAACAGAGACCGGAAAAATAAATGTTGAATAACACAATTGGTTACCACGTTCACACATTAATTACAAACGTAACCATCGTAAACGGATATAGTGTTTTCTGGATATCCAAGCAATACGTTGTTAGGACTCTGAAGCACATTCAAACACTGGCGCATCGATTCTTCAATGGGGATTAGTTACATAATATTTTAGCATCCACAATCACGGGCACTGTCGTGGAGGATGTACTTCGTATGGTTCGTGCAATCCTCACTGTGGGTGGGTCAGCCACGGTATCAAGCTACTGAAAGTGTGATGATCTTGTTTGAATGTGTGAGAAATGTTTTTCAATCATGTACAGAACGAATTTAATGTCGTTCAAAAGATGATTTCATAACTTCAAAAGAGGCTTTGTTAAAAGTGAGAAACTTAGGCGATATGAAGTAAAACAACGTAATTCAACAAGAACTTAAATTCAAGAACAAGTTTAAAAAACCTAACTTTCAGAATCAAGTATGACTGTGAACTAAAACATATTCATTTCCAACATAGCGCAACAAATGTAAAATTAATTTTTACTTACAATATATTTATTTCACATATCGTGCTGTTTATTCATGGGTAGCGGCTTAAGTAGCACACTAGAAGCCCGGGGGCAATGAGAAGTATTATGGTGCACATAATTCTGAATCATCCCATGGAACGAGAGACATTTCGGTCGTTAGAAAGATCAGTTCGGATTAGACCTTGAAAAGATCTTGAGTGGTTTCACTGTGTCAATATTGTTTATTCACGGAGATAACAGTAATCACTTGGTTTCAAATTGTACGCTTTATTTCTAAACTGAATCAAATATTTGCTTGTTGTATAACAACCAAAACAATTGCAGAAGCGATACAAAGACCACATGTTTGCGTAACTAGCTAACTAGTACAGTGCATCATGCACACGAAAAGTAGTGTTATGTTCCCCTTATGTGCATTATTACATAAAAAAAATATTGAAGTGTTATGAGGAAAGAGTAAACCGCCAGTCATCAAATTACGCAGGTTCGTGTAAATTAAGCCACCGGCCAGCAAATGATTGGAACAAAACCTTTCTTCTGTATGACTAACTTGTCAGCATTCCATAATTTTGCATATTAATTCAAGAAACAAGGTTGGCACTCGGCTGTCAAGTTGCCAATGGAGTTATTAATTAAAATTTTGGCATTTACGAAATGAGTGAAAAATTTGTCAACCGCCAACATTACTTTTCAATAGATTCAAATGTGTGAAACCTCCGATTGGTGTGTTGTAACACGATTCAGTAGAATTTACTGGTGTAATAACGAGATGTTTTCGATATCAAAATCTACGCGAGGTTGACAAGTAAAAAACAAATCTTTCCTTAGCTCATTCAAAACACTTTTAAAAGTCATCTACATGTTTACAAAGAAAAACAAAAGCATCATACCCGGCTGGTCATTGATCACATGTACTGAATGCTCCATAGCCGGCCGATCGGAATCTATGGAGAACTCTGGCAAGATTTGATGTGAACATTTTTTAAGAGTATTGTTGCAAGCCTCTGATGTCTCCTCGAGCAGATCCCGTTGCTGCTCGGATTCCCCACATTCCTCTGATGTGATTTGATTGACTGCGGAGAAAGATTGTTGGTCGGAATCCGATTCCTTCCGCATGTTGTCAGTATCGTTTATGCTCGACTCAAAAATATCATGCGTCTGATCGGGTAAAACATCAATGATATAAGAGAAGAGGGACTGAACAAAGAGCTTATGGAAAAGGACAGTTGAAGACAGCTGTTCATTATCCGGAAGTGAAAATATCGGTTTGAACAACCGTAGTAAAATAAACTTGGCAGTTGTCGACTGCATACACATTCTGTCCTGATTTAAATACACTCTTCGTTATGCAACATTTCTGTTCACCATTAAACTGGAATTAACTTAGGATCAAAATGCGGCAGAAATCAGTTTGCACTGACAAAAAAATGGTTTCCCAATAAGTGAAATAGGCAAAAATGTCAGAGCTCCTTATGAATATATTCGTACAGTTGATTCAATTCGCGACAAAATCTACCATAAAAGTAAGGACCAATATTAATATTTATTTATAGGCAGTTGATTAGTAACGTCACTTTGAAACATCCCATGGGCGTCTGTGGTTGATTTATGAAAGGGTAAAAGTTGTTTTAAAGTATTATAGAGCAGAGATAAATAAAATTTCCGAGAAGGCGATTCCAACAAATAAATGTATTTTCTTGGAACTGAGTTATCGATGGGGATCACTCAGGCATATGACTTAATTTGAGCGGTTTTTGGGACAAAAAATATCCGAGTATGGAAATTGTAGACAGTTGAATGTCTACATTATTCCACTTGAAAATCATCTGCTCGAGACCACAGCTTTCAAATATTAAACAGTATTCCTGATTATTTCACTATAACAAGCTACATGAGATTTCAGTTTCGAGAACACAGATTATTCCCCCACTAGCGGAATTATTCATTCAATACTACTTCTCGGGTGTGGTTTGTGACCATAACCGACTGTAAGTCACCCTTATGGTGCGTATTATCTCCGAAGGATAAGAGGACTGTATTCCAATGAGAGCAAGGCATGAATGCACTGACACAGCAACAAATTAATTTAGGATACAAAACTGTGACCACATGTCCTTAATACCAACAAATCGCATGACCATACTGTTTACTGGGAGCAATAAACTGAGAGGTTTATTACAATGAAGATGTTTTGACGTCTATACCGATGACGTGGGAACAAGTGCGAAACCGAGTAACATTGTGGAAGACTTGATGTATGTTGAATTTCGTTCACAGAACAATGAGTCTGACAGTTTGTTTTCATGTATCTGCTAAAATGGGACCGTTTGAAAATCGACGGAGTAGAATGAAAGGTATTTGGGTATACACAACTTGCCTGTGACGCCATAGATCTTCTTCCTACCGTAGACCAATCCGAACCGGTGAAAATTGGACAGTAGGAACACAAACGCGTTGTATTCGACTGTTCTGTAGGGTACTTGGGTATAGATCTTGTTTGAGTGGTTGGCGGTGAGAACGAGCTGAGAGAAGCCGCTGGTTGCCCGAATACTACCTCGCTCAGATCGACCAAGGGAGCTATTGTATGACAGGTACTTCCATGTGAGCAAGACTTCAATTTGGAATTTTCTTCATGCAGTCCATCAGCTGCTAGTACTGTGCTGCTGGAGCCGTGCAATCTTGTCTCACAGGCACGGCGACGGCTACAGCATAAGTCTAACAGACATACCACCAGAAACGCTAGCACTAATCCCGATACGATCAAATCAATGAGCTCCGCTGTAAACACAAAAGAACAACTGGATTTCCAACTTTTCGACAATCACATATTATCGATTGTGACCAACGTTAAAATCAAAACCATAAATATTATGCAGTGCTTTCTAGAACATCGATTACCCAGAGAGACCAGAAAAACCCGTTGATTCGAAGGGTGAATACTGTAGGCAGAAACGACCGCTTTGGACAATATTTCGAAGGTAGCCGCTGGAGGGCTGAAAAAATTGGCTGCAACGTTTTTAGTAAACTTAGTCGTTGTACAGGAGATATCACGAAGCCTGAGAAACTGTTATGCCGACCGTTTTTCATTAAAGTTGTGATACGCAGCTTATGGATGTGAAAGAGTAGAGCTTTTCAGTATCTCAGATGCATAAAACCTGAGGGAACATTGAGCAGCTTGACTTCAATTTGCTGTTTAAAGCACATTTTCATCACGAAGTTACGCTTTTTATTTATTCTCACACAGTCTTTGCTTCAAAGGGCAAAATGCTGTTTCATTTAAATACTGTTTTATTAACTTAGACCAGTTTGTTCAAGGGGAATATGCATAACGCGGCAACCAACTCAGTGAATCCGAAAACATCATTGGATATGTTTCGGCTGTTCGTTAATCTGAAAGAAATCTAGTGAACTTTATACAGGTTAACCAAACAGTCGAAGTGTCTAGGTATGATTATCGAAATCAGTGAGTTAGCAGGGTTTGTTCGAAAGTATACAAATGTTGTATATCAACGGCTACTTTGGTAACCTGATGATTTTTCGTTGGCTACGTTAACTAGTTGTTTTTACTTAACAAAATGTTGGCAAACAATATGAGTACAGTTCCGCCACTCTCTCAGTGTTAGACTTATTGTACTGTACAATCGTAAGATAAGTCTGTCTATTTAGAAAACGATTTTTAACAAAACCACAACTTTTGCCTCAGTGGGGTATTTGCAATATCAAAACTTTTGCTAAATCCCCGTCCATCATACTGTTAACTTCTCTGCGGCTTGCATGATCCATCGATAAGGAATGACTGAAAAACTTTATATAGGAGAAGATAAACGTTGAATTTATTTTATCGAGCTAGGCCGTTTTCTCCCCTCAGTGTATTTTTTTGTACATTAATGATCATTATTAAAAAATTATTGGATAATCAACTCAGTGACAGAAGAAGTGTCAATGAGCATTTTTGAAAACTACTCAATAGTTTGAGACGTTACTAACACTGATTATTAAGAACTAAACAGGAAGTATGAAAAAACAGTAATTACATTCGAACGAACTGTTTGTTTTACAAGCGGAAACAATTAAAAAAGTAAGCTTGTGGGAAAGTTTAAGTTCTTAAGGCGTTTCCGATTCAGTTCAATTAACGAGGGCTCATAATTCCAACGTTACTCAGAAGTGGCACAAGGGTAGAACTCGATTATGTCTATTTGACAACCCAATTTTCACCCAAATTAAAAGAAGTAGCGGCAGTTGAAATTTTGAAACCTTAATAGTTTTGTTCATCAAGTATCAAGTTATTGGTGAATATGGAAAAATATCTTCGAATTGACTGCAGTTTTTGCATTCACACAGACATTTGGGTCAGCCTCTTTCGAAATGGGCCACCAAATTTAATTGCTGCTCTTCTCAAAACTTGTCTCTAGTGCACTTTCACTAAAACTAGGACATAAAAGCAGCTTACTTTTGTGTGAGAAAACTGTGCGATTATTTGTTCATTGGTCTCACATTAGACAAAACCAAACAACCATTCAAACACTTAGCTATATTCGTTTGTGACTAGTGCTCAGATAGTCCCCTATGAGATAGAAAACTTTTGTCTTATTATTTTTAATCAGTAAACCCTCGTTCAAATTGACATTAACCGAGTTCTTTACTACATATCAACACAATAGTTTACTGCTGACAGTTCACATGATCATACATTGGTTTGAATCTATCGGCATTCTGTTGTTCCGAGACAGATCCGATTGCTGAGTGAGAACGTTCCGTTGAACAAGAGCGTAAAACGTTGGGTATGCTTGTAAGTAACGACACGAATTTCTTTATTACATTACATTGTATGTAATATGTGTGATATATACTATACAATGTAAATCGAAGTTTATAATGTGAACGAATATATACCAAACATTCAAGCATGACGTTATTCTACACAGTGGATTGACTAAGTGCACTTGAATAGTGCTTACTGGTAATATTCATTGACAAATCCTTTGTTCTCGGTTTCACAATAAACTATTAGACATGAAGTCAAACATGAACAAAAAGTAGTCAGTTTAGGTTGTAAATAATAAGCACTGGAAACTCTATTAATCACAGACGGATTTGATGTTATACTAGTCCTGTTCTAACGGCGTAAACATTACAGCAGGTGGGATACCTGAAAGCGTTCAATAAGGCGGTCTTTTACAGAAGTCAGCCAAATATGGAAAACATTTCGACTGAGTTGAGACTAAAGTGTCCTTATTTTGATAATCTCGAAAATTCCCATTCATCTGTGTCAGAATTTTACAACAATGTTCATTTGTGATTTGCGGCAGAAAAATCACATGGTGTTTCTAAACAAAAATGAAAAAAGTATTTTAACACAATTCATGTTTTCACCTAAATACAGATTTCATTCACATTTTCCCAAATGTTTGACAATTTATTATTCTATTCACTTCCATGCGCTGGCAGTCTGTTCGAGGTAGTAAACGTGTAACCGACCATTTGATCGTATCAAAATGGTAAATAGAACTTCAATTAATTTTTTCATTCGACAATAATTTGGAAATAAATTTGCTCATACTTTCGTTGTTTCAAATGCAATAATCCAGGTGTGGCGTCCCAACGTTTCAGAAACAATACAGTTTGTAAAATATTGCATGAATACAATCACAAAGAAGCGTTCATAAATACTGATTGTTTTGATGAGCCAATATTTGTCTGTGTAAAACACAATAACCTCTAGTGTGCAGAACACCATTAGGTTATCAAGAAAATCATGTCGTCCAAAAAACAATTCAACCGGCTGATGCCAACCACATTCATTATTCCCATTTTTGCACCGTTCTTGGAGCTCATAATTTCCGTTTCAGAGGTTGATACATCAACGTAAGAATGTCAATAATTGTCATGAGATCAGCAAAAAGATTAGAATACGTGAGGCGAAAAGTAGATTCCCCCACCCTATCAGATAAATTGTTATAATCGCGAGGGCTATAGATTTTACTAATATATAAGCGTGTCGTGGCAAAATGAAGTCGTTATCCACAAGTAGGTTTCATGTACCAATGGTAGATCACGTGAACGTTATTAATGGGACGCCAATCTTGTCTCTTAAAAAACTCTCTTTGTGGTGTTGTTCTGGGGTTCCATGTAAGCTCAGCGGCGAACCAAACACCGAGGTTAGTGGGAAAGCAAAGAAATCACACACGTTAAGCTGCTAATAAACACAATCAATAGTAAAATGGATTTCTAAACTTAACCATCAATTCAGTGTTTACATTTGGTACTTGCAGCTTCAAGATGTACGCATGGCCTGGTATGTAAGATACGGTCAATCACCAGCTGTCTGCATTTCGACTGCAGATAGTTCAACAGTTTAATTCGAGTAAGTTTTAAACCGGAATCTGCCAACAAACTAGGTAATCATACGCCCCATGAGTAAAACAATACAGCATTTTGGCACGACGATGACAACAGTTAGAACTAGCCTGAGGTGTTGTAGAGCGGAACAGGTCGTAGAAGCGATTTAGCCATCAGAATAAATTATGTCTCAAAAATGAATTTTAGATGTGCGGTACCGCTGACACAAACAAACAAGCGTTGCATCCAGTTTGTAACGTAAGTTGACTGACAGATGGACGTGCGCGTAACCCAGCCCATATGTTGGTAAGGTTGGAGGAATGGATGCTACGATGTCCATTCACTCGACAAGCAACTTGTCCACTCCACCTCAGATAGCTTTGACAACAGCTGGACATTCTGAGGCATCCAAGAAGCTAGATTGCATATATGATGGACCATAAGTTGCGTTACAAACCGTTGACTGCCGAGCCTGTTCACTTCAACTTGTCAACCCCACGGTGGTTTGGGAACCTAGCAACAGTGCTCTAAACACTTGTGTGAGTTGAGTAGTATAAACAAGTTCTGTGCGAAAGAAACGTCAATCTACGTAGGGTATGCAGGAGTACAACTGCATATCTCACGATCCACCATGGTAGGCGCAGAAGGTGTGACAGATTCGCGATGCCGGAAAACAGTAAGGCCACAATGTTCACACATTACTGTATAAAGTTCAGTCGGTAAATGCACAGAAAACGACCAGAGGACGTAGCGGAAGAATGATAGAAGGATTTCCCAGATTGGGTTAACCGGTCCGATAACTTTGAACACCATACCCATTACGAGCGTAAATTTACTGACATCTGTAACACTACAATATTACCAAAAAGACGTTCACGTTGGAAATGGTTAACAGCTATGCTTTCCACTACGACAATTACAAAAGCCTTTGCTAATAGTGCAATACATACCGTCCCTGTATATCAGCTTATTAAAATATCAGTGCTTAACATAATGATCGGAAAACGTCACAAAATTCAGAGTATCTACAAACTTGACAAATTTAAAAAATCCTGTAGCTTGACAGGATACACAAGAACAAAGTTTATCTCCTATGGAGAGGAAGGGTAGATCGATCGGCACACACGAGCCAGACGGGTTGTGCTTTTAGACATGTTAAATGTGCTATGCTCCATTCGAGGTCAGTAGCGGTCAAAGCGGTTGAGTCAAGAAAGCGTGGTCGGAGTTCAGAACCCACTCACGATAAGAATATGCGATACTGACGAGCACTAACAAGATCGAAATTCCGGTCTAATACTCCTTTCCAAAACGTGTTGGCTATAAAGACTATCCGAATATCGAAGAGGTGATCGATACTGGCTGATGTTTAACTTGTAACTAACCAGCTCCCCTATCTAAAGTCGGGACCATTATTTAAACACCTTTAAAAACCAAACATAGGGTCTAATGAGCAGCCGCAACTTTTCACTTGTCTTCAATTTTATCGAGTAACTTGTGTTCTACAACTGTGCGCCTTTAATTGACCAGTTCATCCGTAACAAGTGAATTGGGTGCCTCTGGTAAAACAGACAACAAGCAAAACACAAATCGATAAAGTCCCAGTAGTTCGGTTTAACGTTTGATGGAATTAACGTAACAGTAATCCATAAGTTAAGTATATCAGTTGTGTACACAGTGGACTTACATAAAAATTACACATTAAGTACAAACTATACTTAACTTGCTATATCCATAGTTTCCCCTCAGTAATCTGTTGTTAGATGTCACTTTTCCGGTAGCCTTGCGACACGTAGACTTATCAAAAACATCTATTATAAAACATGATTAACCTGATCTACTCGATTTATCACCGCGGTTTCCCGCTGAAATTTCATGCTGCACAGGTGATGTAACTAACCGGCTTTTAGTTCCTATAAACTTACTGTGTAGGTTTGAAATTTGATTGTAACAGTTAACAACTTCAATTCCATGCTCGTAAATTGTCGACAATTTTAAGTAAATTGTAACTTTTCTATAGTTACGTAGCCACAATGCTAATTTGGTTACTTTGCAAACGTAGTCAAATTATCACTGGCAGGACGCCAGCTCAATCTACGTGTTAACAGATTCCTATGAGACTTTCTTGAACACCATTTCTGACGACAGAAGGTTCATTATGCAGATAAATTGATACGTATTACATATAGTCTTGTCGAACTACCTGTACACATGAGTCTAAAAAGCAGATCTGTTAGATATTAGTGGAACCTGAAAACAGAGGTGATATACGGTTTTGCTTTTGGTTAACCAGTTATGATCGTCTTCACCTTGACAAGTCTGGAATGGACACAAAGCTGGATAACCATATCTCAGTAGAACTGTCTCAACACAGATCAACAACCAGAGTTTTTATAACAATTAAGCAACTCTTGTCGTTCCGATACAAATTGTGTCTTTCTAGAAAGTGGTTAGTTATCACCGACTCTGATGGTTTGTGTGCCGTTCATTCTATGAATACACTCATATCGGATTTCATCTCTGTTACACGTTCTGCCATTCATGTTGAGATAGGCTCTGTGATCGGAAAATTTAACTACCTGTCTATCAATCTAGTCTGTACATTTATGCTTTTTTTTAATGCACATCATAAAGATCTCAGCAACCATAACTGTGGTGCAAATGTCATTGTACTACAATCAAACGCTTAATTTGGAACGAATAACGTTTGGTATTCACAGTAAGCTCAGTCCAAGTGGACAGTATTTCGTAAACAATGTCGATTTTCTGTACATATCTGATTAGGGATACACAGAAAGTGTGTTCTGGAGTTAAGTAATCCCAATGGAGTAAAACTACTACTTTTCAGCATATACACATGAATTATTTCTGTTGTTTACAAGCAGATATTACGGGTTCTGATCCGACAATTGTATGATAGAAAGTATTACTCTGATACTTCGTACAAGTTAACCGAAAAAAACCGTGAGCCTAAAAAATATCTTCAATTTTAAACCAAATGAAACTTGCCAATTGGATTGAAAATGGTTTGCACAGATTCCAGTCGCACAAGACGATTCCTATCCCTTGTAAGCTGTATGGTTAAAGTGACCAAACTGTTTAAACGTTGAAGAGGGGCAGATGAAAATGGGGGAGATGAAATCGTTTATAGTTCAATTCTTTTCATCATATAGAATTGTTTCAAAAAGATTGCTGAATTGTCATACTTTGCATGAATAACACTTGAAAACAAAAGTCACTGATAACCACAATCGTACCTTCATGCGCAGCCAAACCAAATTGGTATATCTGTTGTTGGCAGATTATTCTCCGACGTTTGTCACTAGACTTAACCTAAATCAAAAAAATTAGCTCCAAAAATCTTTTTATGCAACAAGTGGATGAGGAAGGAAACAAATTGTTATTGTTAGTCAGCGAATAGAGCTGCAATCAAATTAACCGCCATTCATGAGTTCACTCGATAGGACACACAGCCAGTTTACTGGGACACAAAACCTCTTTGTGTTCGGCTAACAAAACAGAATTTGTTATCAAATTGAGCAGATCCCTGAGAGCAGACTAGTAGATGAATAGAATTAATTTGTTAACGGTAGATCAGGTATGAAAAATGTCTCATTCAGCAATAAACAATAAAACTTGTGGGTTTTTTATTTTCGTACGTTGTTGAAATTGATCATCTGCAACCCCGGACTTAGACCTCGTCTTGGATTTTTGGACGTAGATGACTGAACGTGTTGCTTTGTGGTGAAATCTCATTAATTTCATCGGCCGTTCTACTCAAAATTCAAGAAACAACATATCGGTTGGTAATGCCAGCATAAAAGTTTCAAAATCAGTGTCGGATAGAGTGAAAACTCCGGACTGTCAGACCTGCCTGTAGTCGTCCTTTATTGGGTTTTTCATTGAATTTTCTGAATTACTGTTTATGATTTCACTTTTAGAATTACCAACATCTAATGACCACATGAGTTCTTGAATGTTTGTACGATTCTATGAATGAGTGTCACTTTCCCAAAAGGGTATCGGTCACTTCGTTTCAAGGCGCATTAATCAGAAAACGTAAGAGCTGTGTGTGTCATTTTTGAACGCATGAAAACGACTGAGTAGTTGGTTTCTATTCACTGCAGATTTTCTAGATGGCATGTTGACACCATATACTAACTTTTTGCTTTCAAGTAGTCCACATTGTCACTCGAAGTGATCTTTTGAGTTTTAAGCCTACTTCATTAACCCATCGATTCCTGCTCTTTCCTGGGAATTGTATGGTTCAACCATATGCTCTTCAAACACCGTTTATGTTATGCACACGGAAAGTCTTCCGACAAACTGCCACACCCGAAGACATTACTAATTGAGAGAGAAGCAACAAATGTTTTAGAACCTGCAGGTCGAGTTCCTTCTGAATGTAGCGAAACGTTTGTTGACCGTGATATGAATTAGGATATCCAAAAGGGGATGCGACAGTAAACTTATTCTTCACATCTTTAACAATTAAAGGGCTCCTAGGTGTGCGTTGATTACACATTAGAATGAATTTAATGATTTTATGGAAAAAAAATCTACCAGTAGGATCGGCAACTAAACTGAAACTCAAGGTAGTTATTGTCGAAGCGTCTGGAGACTATACGAGGTGAGCCAACAAGATTGTCTCACGGATGAGGAGGTATTTCAGCTGTTAAGAGTGTCAATTCTGTTGTGACATACTGGCCAAAAGCTGAAACTAACGTTGCAAGATATCAGTTAGCCAACCCGATTCACGATTAGGATCTTTTTGACCATACACCAGAAGACAGATTCGTGTTTAAAGTCAGTTATTGGATAAGTAGTTAGTATCCCAGTTGAGGCTTCACTCGATTTCTTTCTAGAAATATTGTGAACCGCAACTCCGTGTTGTTCGGCGTTTTTAAAGAGTTGTGAATTAATACCATAACGTCTGATGAGAAGAATCACGTTGATGATGAGGATGGTTGAGGAGTCCTCTCAGGTTTTCAGTTTTGTTGATCCCAACTCAGTGAACCTGTACACGTCGGCTAAGGTCGAATCCATAGCAAGTATATGCTTTCATTACGGTATGAGTAGCCATGCCGTGTTCATCGTTAAGCGCAGTCACACCACTGCATCTAATTAAATGATGTGTTGCATGTGCCAAGCCTAGGCCACATCAGCAGTTGAATCTGTAAATAGGTTCCTGCTCCTCATATTAGTTGTCCAAAGATTACGCAATCCGACTGTCCAAATGAAAGCACACACAAAACTTTAGAGTTCAGAATAATAAATTACCGATTCAAGTGAAATTTTCCATGTATCAAAGTTACAAGTTAGCCAAATAATGGCCACAAAAAAGTGGTTGAACACAAACCGGAAAGGTATGTATAACTGGAAGCAACAATGAAAAGTTGTTCATATCAAACCACACCAACTGAGCAATGAAAGTACATGATTTACAGAATGGCGAAAAATAATATGCATTTTTCAGTTTAAGATGTCGCGCTGTCACTTTTCCATACCTTGATGTCTATTCAACGTCACAAGAGATTTCCCCTGAGCTTCAACAGTCAAAATGTTCACACGGCTAATGCGCACATGAGTAAGCTAACGGACGCAGGGATCGGTTGGTTTCTACCACGTGAGAGGACAGGGCGCGTTGGATGGTGATAGTGACCAGATCGATCAAACATGTCCGCATCTGGTCGCCAGGCCGATGGGGGGGAATGCCAACATATGGGTCGTGGAAATTAGACACATCGGAGCGCTTGCACTACATAGAATATGCACAGACAAAACGTTTGTCAAACCAGTCGTCTGTCTATGAGTGCATGGGCGATATACAGCGATGGTTAGAGGCTTCGGTCGCCGCCATTGCCGTCCAACTGGTCATATAAGTCAGGAATGTCCTGCCTCGGATGTTAAAACGATAGGCATTTACGTGAAAACACGATGGCTGCCCTGATACGTGAAGCCAAGGCTGAAACACTCAGATTAAGAGAACGATCGCACTCTGAAAGAACGGCTAAATAGTGTTTGGGGCAGATGGAAAACCATGGCAAGTCTACTCGGAATTGGAGTGGTTTAGTTTTGACGCGGCTCCCATGAGATAAACCGCCGCACATAATTGATGTAGGAATGTGCTGGCTATTCTGCTAACAGAACAGTACGACTGGGAACGGACCAACCGCAATCAACCGCATTACAATACTAGGACTGATCGCGATAAGTGTGGAAGTTGAGATTGTTTGAGTAAATCTGGAAATGTGCCAACCAGTGTACAACAGATATCGACAATTAGATGCACACCACCTACCTGCTTCGTTTCATCACGACTTTTCGATACACAAATATGGAACAATCAAACTAATCACTAGCTTCAGATTTTCTGACGTTCTGTCTGTTTCATATAGGGTTTTGCGAACGATTTCGCACTTGCTCCTCCGCGTAGTCTTCGTCTGTTTGTTCCATAGTTTGGGAAATGCAAATCAATCCGGCGTTGGTATAAAAAAGGCAAATTTGAACTGACCACTACGATGTCCACTTTTTCGTTCAGTTTTACCTAGGCAATAGATGTTTTCACTACCCTCAAATAGATGAACTTGCATCTTTTTACATACTCATATTTTAAGCAACTAGAAAATAATAAACTGAGTGTGTTTGAGAAGTCGACCGCTGCATTTATTGAGAAAATTTCCATTCATTTACCTTCATGCTCATAGTTCAAGCGCCTCCCTCAGGGTGCAAATCAACCGTAAACACGAGTAGGTAACATAGAATCAAGATGTTTGTACATATTTTGTATGCACTAACACTTTACCCAAGGTTTTTACCGCGCCAAAAAGAATGTAGTATGTACATTAATTTCGTGTAGTTAATGGACGAGATGAGAGCAGAAAATGATTTTCATTGTGGGCTCTCTCGAATATCACCTGTGAGAGCCAATTGTAAAGATGGTTTTATCCATTTAATCTCATTCGATGGTGTTAGAAGAGGAAACCTGTCTGATGGAATCCTAAATCGACATTGTCTCCGTCTACTGAGTTCAAATTCAGATTAACCGAGCGCAGCTGATAAGTTTGTAGGTGTGTACCAGGAATATTAACACTGTCGTTATACGACCATCGTAATATATATGAAGGGTTAATCGTAGTACTCGGGTTCAGCTGATAAAAACCGATGGTGCTCGTCTGGTTCGAGAGATATCGGGTTACTATGGTTTTGAGACGATCTCACAGGTCTTTCTGTGACCGTTAAATTGGATAGTGGGAAATAATTTTTTTGCCGTTGTTATGGCAACTGAGTAGGGTGGATAATATTGTTTAGGCTCTTAAATAATGATTCATTTCAGTTTTGTATGATAACTGATAAATAGAAACACGGTACATTACGAAACATGATTATGTGAACAATGAAAATATCTCATTAACGGGGTCTACGAATCGGTAGGAGTGACATAATGTGGCAAGACCAAACTACTGTTATGTTACTGCTACGCCCATAATAATTACTAGGGAGGCGAACGAACTGACAGCTCCATATTCCTGAAGGGCACGTGCCAAACAATTTAAAGGATGAACGGGGTTGGCGAGAGTAGGGCAAGTGGTGGATTTTTTGGTTGGAGCGGTAGACCAGCTTGTAACTCAAATGAACCTGCAAAACACGTTCACAGACTTTCCCGCTAATTAGAAAAGGCCATAGGTGTTGTTATTCAATTGGACCGGATTCATTACTTGGGGCATATTACCTGAATCTTTAGATCGTTGTGAACAGGAACCTCGTAATAAGCAATTCTGCTTGTACGGTTCATGTTCCGTCTAAAGGTATCCCACAGTAAGAAGTTGGATGTAATCGATATGGTCGAGGGAACAAAATCAAACTACTATCTTTCATTTTAATTTCGTTCGAATTTTCAAAGTAAAAGTAATCAACTGAACACTTGTTTCTTTTTCTCTGAAAGACTGTCATTTATTCTTTACTGAACACTGTGTACGGATGAATATCAAACCTAAGAAAGTGGGATCGTGGCAAAAACTTATTCAAATAACCTCACAGCCGAACCCTGACAGAATGGATGATTTTGCAGAGAATTAATTCAGTATTAACTCAGAATACAATGTCAGGACTGGACAAACAGTTCCAGTTTCCATTATTCGGCAAGTTGACTTGCATCGGATAACTGTAACAAAAAAGCTTGTGACATTACTTATTACATTGATATCTACCACTGCTAGGCTCTGGTTTCTTTACTATTGGTGCACAACGAAAAATCTCTGGTCCTGTACCGTAACCAAAAAACACTTACTGCAACCAGTCTGAAATCATCTCTTTAGTATTTGCATGGAAAGTTTAAATTCAATTATGATTCTTAAGAATACACGAATTTTCAAATTCCGAGTATTAAGAATCCCCACTGAAGGGAGGACATCCTGTGTATATCAAACAATCTTAGGTATACTCCACACAAATCCACTGTTAGACTAAATTGGAAGCATACGGTCAGGTAAATCATGAATATAAAAGGTTTTACAAGCAACTGATTACTACTTTAAACCTGTAGATCAATATTTCTATATAATTTCTGTTTAGTAACACAGGTGGGGAGATTTCGCTAGTATCTGTGTTGATGTTATATATTCTCTATATGTGGTGGCTCCATTCAGACGAAATAGGGTTTGACATCTTGACTATGGTGGACTCTTTGGTACGCTTGTCGAGCATGTTATACACAAACGTTTCCTCACGAAAAACAATTATTTTAATGATTTCTTTTACACAATTGTCTGAATATCACTTATTAACCTTTGGAAGGTTGTTCTGAAGCCTAAAGATGGAGATATTGGCTTTCCTTCAAAATGGCGGGATCAAAAACTTAGGTGGTAAGAATAAAACCACATTCTGAAGCAAACTAATTATGTGCTGAAAGTAATTGACTTCTTCATGAAACATTTCCGACTGGTTTTCTTAGTATACTCGTATATAAGAAGCGGGTTACGCGAAATTGTCATGGAAGTAATCACTACCAATATAAAGCCATGTGTTTTCTAAGCATTTCCAAAACAGTATCTATCTTTTTTTTCAGTTATAAGAAATTGATTAACAGGAGTGAACGTTATTCAGCAAGATCCATTGAGATAATTGATTGCTAAAGCTCTACACCTCGGCTGAATTCAAACTGGCGACTGAAACAGCATGCTCAGAGGTACCAAGCACAACAATAGCGTTGGTGGATTCCGAGGTGAATTGCATCGACATTCAATCACACATATGTCTTAACGAATTCAGTATGAGACAATGGGCCGAGTGGGTGGCCGTATCGAAAGTTGAACATTTTGTGCTTCTAGCATGGCTTCGTGGCTCGGCTGATAGGGCGATTGCTGCTTCTGGTTTGAATCCAGGCAAACCCACGATTCTACTATCGGGTCTCTCATAAATCATAAAATCTTCCGTATTACCTATCACATCCATTGAATCAATAAAATACAAAGCACGCAACCCTCCCTTCACAAGCTATGTCCACGCAATATGTGGCCAGGCGGATAAGAGCTTTGAATCGTATAGCGAAGAGTTGCTAGCTCGATCCCTCATTCAGATTATTTTTACCAAATGAGTCGAAACAAGAAACTTGTTTGAGGGTGAGCGTCAATAACGAACTACGAATTCACTGAATTGCCTTGAATACCATGAGCGAAATAAAAGTGAACGCTATGAGCAGTTTACCTTTGATCGACTTTCAGAGTTGGCGAGTGTGGCAACCGTTCCACAGAAACCGTCTCGATCAGTTCCTGGTTCTCGGCGGTCAGCTTGGTAAATGCCGTTCTGAGCTGTTTAAACTGCGAGTCTGTAGCCAACAAGACAGCTTGCAGACTTGCAATATCTTCGGATGACTCTACTGTTAACTGAATTCGACTTGGATCTGCATATGTTCCGATCCAATCGGACCGGTTTTTCGCTAGTTTTGGAGGTTGCACCTTTGCTGCAGCCGTCTGTTCGCACTGATGCGTTTTCCTCTGTAAGTCCAACATGGTCACATCAGAAAACAAATCATTGTGCTGCAACTGGCTGGCTAACCGGTCGAATTCGTTTCTCATGCGAAGAAAGAACAAGCGAACCAAATGAATGTGAAAATCTTCCCCGGGGACTTTGCTTACATCTCGAAACAGTATGCTCTGCCGAAAGAGACGAACGAATTCCTCACCCAGACGACGCACACGTGCTAGCATCCGAGCATATTCTTCACCATCGATGCACAAATCACCCGAAGTTTGTTTCGACTCGGTTGCTTTCAGAGGCATTGACGAAGACTTGACATCCCACATAAATGGCGACAAGTTGGTTTCCCTTGTACCTTGCGTGAACTGTACTGAAGTGACGGCTCTTTCCACTGTCTGCAAGTCCATGTTTAGGCTCTGTAAGAGTCTAGACAACTGGCGTAATTGTTCAAAGGCAGTGCGATTTGATTCGCGAAGGAACGCCCACAACTGGATAAGTGAACCTTCCTAAAACCAAAAAGATATGGAAGTGTTCATATGAGAATACGAATTCGGTAAGAACATGATTTTGGGTTGATTGAGTTGAATAAATTTTTTGGTTAAAATTTCGGTTCTGAAGAGGTTGGTTAAAATCTCTAATTCCATACAGTTAATGCTCACATACTGCATCGTTCACAGTTTCTGCTTCTAAAGTGTATTTTAGATTCGCTTGTTCGACTTGTAAGCAGATAGCTAAAATGTGGCATAGTTACCGTACAACTCCTCAAATGGTTACATTGAGTTAGTTTGCTTGCCTGTAACAGATTGTTCAGCTGGGGTCAAGCTTACAATAGGACTTTGAGAGTCCCCAACACATACCATAATGATCAGCTCATCATGTGTAGAGAGTATCCGTTTATAGTCTAAACAACTCTGTGGTCGGATAATTAGTTATACTGACTGGTGCACGTTTTTTTTAATACACTGTCAACCACTGTGAATGAATTCACATCAAATTGGAACAGACAGGGAAGAGAACATTATGTCGATCTGCATTAAGACGGGAATGCTTGTGGTCTAATACAACGTATTTATATAACGAGGTCCCACTCAAATTTGAACGGTTTTTGCGTTCACAAACCTATCCGGTAAAGCCCTTTATAAATTATGTAATGAAATCCGGTTTCTTTCCTGTTAGAGGTTTTCAGTAGTGTGTACCCATGTCAGAACTTGAGTTTTGCTCCAATATCACAGTGTTAGTTCTTATGCCATCGACCTCAAACTAAACATGGTCTAATTATAGAGCCCAAACGTCCAGCCACTGCTGAACGAAACTCAGACCCAACGCTTTGTTTTAGAGGGACCGCATGAAAAATCGACATGAATAAGAAATTTGAGAGTAATTATCCACGGTGCTTAACTTACACCAAACAGAGACCTCGGATCTCAATCGATACAAAAAAGTGATATGTTTTAACAAGAACCAACGCTTCCTGATAACTGAGGTATAGTTGTCTATCTTTCGAGAATATGAGGCGCACCAGAGTGGGTTGGCTGCTTATGAAGAAAATCTTAATCCGAACTTGTACAAAGGCCATAAAAATCCGCGCGGGAGGAAAGATGAGTTAGAAAGATTCATGGCACATGATAAGGAGCTGAAGTGGACAACATCTATTGGAGTTGGTTGAAAAATGCAAAGATAATCGCATGATGTTCTCTGGAGTAGCACCAATACGTCCACACGCTCACGTGTGGTTGATTTTGAGAGTCCAGACAAATTTCCACAAAGAAAACGTCATGGCATTCTCTGCTACACGTCTGAGCAACCGGAAACGCGCCATGCAATTTGAGGATATTAAGAGTCGATATCCCACTGTGTTCTAGAACAGTTTGCGCCAGCCATCACACCACCTCACTGGTGATTATTTCATTGTTTTCCGTTTTCAGGTCTGTTTGTCTACTTCGCCTTGTTGAATAGAATTAGCAACCCTTCGATATGCGATCTAGATCATAACAATCTTTTATTTGGGTTCACTGAAGCTATAAAATTTATTAAGAATTGAATGTTTCAAAACGTGTATTCATTCGTTCGAACTTTGGGTATTTGGATTTAAAAGTTTCCTAAGTCAGCCCTGTGGATAAATGAAGAGGCTGAGAAACCTGAATGCACACTGCACTTAAGCTTTTTACCTGGTGGCAACGTCACTTACTAAAATATGCTTAGCACATTCTGTATATAAGTGTAGAATTATATACTTACTAACTGTAATCGGCTACTTAGTAAGTTGCTTACACAACACTTGAAATGCGAAATGCCCGTCACTCAGCATGAACCAACTGAGCTAGTTGTGGGGGGGACAATACAGTCATTCGGCGTACACCTTTAAACTCCTCTATCCCTGGCTAGGTAGTATGCTGCATCCATTGGCGCAGCGACTGTGACAACGCATTTCGTTCAGTGCAGCCACTAACAAGGGCAAGGCGGCTAGGCGACGGAGTCATTATGGACCATGAAAGTCATAATTCCCCCGCCAGATGATGACGTCATTGGCCGACTTGCGGATGAGGTGACCATCCTGACAGCTGACTGAGAGTACGCAGTAAAGCCCGGAACATCAGCATCCATAAAACTGTCGATTTTACAATATGAACATTTGATTTTGTCATATATTTTCATTGAAAATTACTTTAATCTGTTTTGGTATTGAAATGTTCGCTGAGCTTGACATTTAAGTTGCAAACGTTTCATCGCCAAGCGAGGTGACATCATCAGTGCGTGAATGTTTCAGCGTATAGTTTAGAATGTGAAACAATCACGCACTGATGAAGTCACTTCGCTTGATGATGAAACGTTTGCAACCTAAATGTCAAGCTCGGCGAACATATCAATACCTAAACCATCAACCCGAGCTACGAACAAGACCACCACTGTTCCCAACCATCAGATACTTTAATCTGTCTGTGATTCAGTTGAGTTAAACTGAACACTAACCACATTTCACGGTTGCTTTCGTATTCGAATAGACTCCTCGGCCAGCCCTTTCACAGAGTCTACCCGAATGTTAAAAATACGGTTGAGTGTGAGTGGTGTTAAGTCTATGCATATGTTTAATTCCTGTTTCTCCATTTACTTTAAACAAGATCACCAGCAAACTAAAGCATTTGATTGACTCAAAGGCAGCAAAGCATGAGTTAAAATACGCGCAAAATGTATTCAAACATAAACTTTGGTGTTCGTGCAGATAACCGATGTTGAATATCTAACAGATTGAACGGTCGGACTATTGTAGATTCTAAATTCGCAGTGGGCTTTTGTACGAGAAATTAATTTGACAAAGATTGGACAACAGATACTAGTAAGTAATGGTTCATAGCGAACTGCAAAAAGGTATAAACAATAATCTTCACAGTGCGTTGATAATTACAGCGTTTATAATAGTGTGAGTATAATACATCAATCATAACCCATAGCAGTGGTCTCTAAAATGTTACACACACACACACTTTGCATTTGGTTAACACTATCAATTTTTCACTGCAGGATTTACGACACTACGGCTTCATTTCTTCTCCGATGTTGACGCGTATGATGTAGCTGTCGCTTCGAACTTTGACCAGAAATCAGAATAAAAGTTGCAATCAATCATCCGAGTAATTTAACTCTTAGTAATACAGAATAGCCGCCATATGACGTGTGTGGCTCAACATCAGTGTGAATCGAATAGGACAAAGTTATGAATGGGATAATCGGAGCAAAATCGAATGTCACGTATAGGAGTAGGAGGCGTTAGATAAAATTCCGCTACCCTGTAATTGCTTGTCATCATTGTATTATTCCGTTCAATTCGAACAAACTTCAGAGCTAGGAGGAAATAGTAACTTCTACATATATATTCCATTTCTTAACTTCTCAACATAAATGTTGAACGAGAAAAAACAAAACAGAACTGCAAAACCTATGTGTGTATGTATTTCGTCTTTGTACACTCAGATGTCCTAGACAATTTCTTCACTTACCCAGATTTCTTGTCTGTATGCTTCCAATCTGTTGTTGAAAGGATGCTTCACTTCCACATGTGAATCATCATTTGACTGTTGCGCTGTGTAAAGAAATGGGTCTACTTTCTGTGTAGGCTGATGATGGTCTGAATTCGAAGCAAATTCACCGGTAGCAAAGAAACTCGAAGTATGGGCAAAAAGAGGTGCTTTCAACGCTTGTATGATCGATTCAATTGAGTAAGTAATGATATCACATGGGTTTTGACATTTGCACTGACTGGGGGGAAGGTTTTCTAAAATGTAATTTGTACGATTTAATGTTATGGTTGAAAGATTTACAACAACGAATTGATAGCATTTTACTTTGGGTTTCCTAACAAACTATCGTTTCAACAATGATTCGGACAACTGATAATAAGAAAAGTCTGATGTACAGTTTTGTGTGCATGCAAACAACGTCTACTGAGTTGTTAAGGAGCAAGCTTGGATCGACTTTACACACATCCAGTCTCAAAGATGTACAAAGAGTTGGGTTTGCTAAAATTGACTAGTCCTGGTGAGAAGATGTGAGTCAGTAGTTTTGTATTTCACAGCCCTATCCAAACTCAGTTTAGTCTCACAATACATGAATTTGTTCATGCATGCGTTACTCACAATGTCACTGGGATTGGTACATAATCACATTTTAATAATTTAAAAGCTGGTTTTTCTTCTAAGACAAACGCGTCATCTGGATGTTTAAATTTTACCTGAAAAATGCATCCGAGTCGTCTGAGCGAACAACTCAACATGGCAACCATTAGAAATGTTCGATATTTTAGATACAATTTGAATCATACAGATTCACAACTTTGTAACGTGATACATTATCAGATTTCAACGTGAGACCAAATTAGTGCAGTCCGTATGGGATTCCCTGATTACGTGGTTCAATCACTCCAAGGGACAAAAATTTATCCGACGGTTAATTTACCATCTGTTTTGAAAGCTTACTGTATTTTTGAAGTTAAACATTTTCGGTTTTGGTCGTTCTTAAGTGAAGAAATACCGAGTGACCATTTCAAATGTGTTTATGTAAGCCCGCAATACAGGCAAAAACGCAAGCAGGTGCTCGGAAGTCTTCGTAACTGAATTGATTTTAACGGACACATAATATACGAATTCGAAAGTATATTCCACATACACCATGCAAACATCTAACCACCAGTAATCTTACTGTCAAGTATGCGTGAAAATACGAAACTTTGCAGGCGTGTACTACGCTGCATGGAGTAGACCATCTGGCAAGACACAATCTGGATACATGTAGTATTCTGGTCGTATCCTAACCAACGAATATTGCAATATATATTAAGCCTGAATGTCGGCTAACATGTCTGTTTTACAGTGTCACCAAACGACGCTTAATTTGCCCAAGATAAGTTTACCTCCAACCACACATGCCTGAGCATGAATGGCCCAGTTGACTAAGTTGAACTCGGCAAGAAAATGCATAGGGTTTTTTAGCTAACGAACACTAAGTGATTGTGATTTAATACGCTCAGCCACACGACTGGCAACATACTACTCAATTTTACATTCTGTGATTATTGGCTGGGGCGGAGACGATGATCAGATGAACGAGAAATATCGGACGTTGTTAGATTGCTGGTTCTTGGTTGCCTTTAAGATCGTCAAGTATGTTTTCCTCTTTCGGAAGAAATAAGATGAGGAAAAACTGCTTTCAGTTCATCCTATGTGAATGGTAATATTTTTGACGACTTTGTGAGCACAGTGAAGGAAAAACACAAAATATGTTTCGCTCAACGTTCAATAGTCGAAATGAAACAAACGAAGCGTTAACCAGTCGTCGCAATTTTAAATCGACAATGTTTTTGAGAAATGATTTGAAGACGACCATATAATGAAGTGTAGTGGACTACGCTTTTATCCTTGGCCAGGGTAACTATAGGTCTTGAACGAACTATTTTTGGGAAGACAAAACTTCAACGCGTAGTCTGGTTGTGGTTGATTCGACGGCGACCAGCAACCTCTCTTTGACCTTTGTTACTGATTATTGAAAATCTGTAAACTACAGTCAACCTCTGTGGAAATCCCGTGTAGAAGAGTTACAAGTTCTTGAGGACAGCTACTTAAGGGATACATGTACCACCTATAATGGTGTTTTCCTCCAGCAACAGTAATCACCGCATGACTGAATTCGGATAAACGAAATAAGAATGCAATGAGCCTCCTCATATATCGCATCAAATTTCTCATCTTTCAAAATCTTTCTACATTTCACTCGCATCAGCTTCACCTTGTGGAGTTATCTGGATCCCAAAAGACTACTAGGAAGAAGCTTAAAAATTGCATACCGTCGTACGTTTTCACTTTTTTTTGGAATGTGCATAGTGTTCATGTCCCAAGTGTGCTGATAAATAACATCTGGTTCACAGCTGTGGAATATACGTGACCTATTGTCGTCCAGTCGACTGGTTTAAGGGTGGTAACGCCTAGGTCATCCACTTGATTTTTCTTTAATACTACATCACACGGCTTTGCCTGCGTTGGTCAATTCATCCACACGTTCAGATCACGTGACTTTGTGAGCTAAATTTCCGTCCATGGGAAGCTGATGCACAATTGCTGACATAGTTAACACACTTGGAGGACTTTTGAAACTACGATCTATATAAAGGCTTATGATGAGACAATCTAGCGTTCTGTAAGACGGTCTAGGATGAAATTACAGAAGAAGGATAAAGTAAACGGCAGGCAAAAGAACATCAGTGAACGGATGTCATCTGAAAGTTAATCGGAAGTCTGGGTAAGTTAACAATACCATATGTCAATAGTGCACAAGTATGAGTGTGTTAAAGGTATGATAAGTATTGTATACCACCAAGTAACATATTTCGACACACTGCTGCAAGTTTAATGGATCAAGACGTTGAATAGTTACTCAGGACTAACTGTGATGACTGTCGGTTGAATCAAGCTGTTGCAAAGTGATCGAGTGCCTTATGATAAAAAGACCCCAAAAACACTCAAAACAAGGAAGGATCAAAAACCTACTTGTCTTAACAATAGAGTAAAAATGCGTTAATAGACACTAACCCCAAATGCGCACATTTTGCCCCAAATAATCGATAATCGTAAAACAATGCAAATGAATATCAGATGCGAATGATGGCCAAATACCAATATGAAAAAATGGTTCTAACACACCAATAGAATTTATCGTATAAATACACACAGACGTAAATATCTATGATGAACCTCAGGGTCTAGTCACCAGCCATTAAGAAAACGGCTATATAGTTAACAAGAAAAGACAATTTAAACTGATAAACATGTTACCGTCGGGCGATCAAACAGTTAACATATTCACCAATAGCGATAGAAGACACATCGCGAGATGTTAACATTTCCTTTACTCTCTTCAGTCACGAACGTAAAACATTAGAATATATAGGACATGCGGTTAGCGACACAATCAAAAGCATTCTTGCAAACGGATACCCGGAGAAATTCATCGATGTTCACAGCCAGAAGAGACTGACAAAGTCTGTCGTGAGTACGGTTCCCAAGAAGCAGGTCTTTTTGAACCTACCCTTCAAAGGCGATCATATCACAACCAATGTAAGTCAAAAATTACAATCTGCCCTAACTCACACATTCCCTGCGGTTGAATTGCGATTGCCACTCACAACTAGGAGTGTCACTCAGCTTATTCGTAGTCGTGACCTACCGAAATGTTCTGTCTCACATGTAATCTATCAGTTCACTTGCAGTTGCGGTGACATCTATATCGGCAGAACAGATCGATGCCTACGACAAAGAATGGCTGAATGGCCTAGGTGGTTGATACGCGCCCTGACGCAACGGACATTGGCAACAGAACGACTGAGACGAAATCCGACCTCATCCATCACAAAGCACATCATGGAAACAGGTCACGTTGTTGACCCGGTCAACTCGTTTCAAGTTCTGTTACGTAATAAGAACCCCAAGTTGCTTGCTTTCTCCGAGGCGATGTTGATCAATACTCACCGTCCGGCTTTGTGTGTGCATAAACTGTTGACTCACGCAGTTTGTCTGCCCTGGAACTGACGACAGTCTTTGTTTCATGTAAACCCAATGGTTGAATGTTTTTGATTGTGTTGCTAACCGCATGTCCTATATATTCTAATGTTTTACGTTCGTGACTGAAGAGAGTAAACGAAATGTTAACATCTCGCGATGTATGTCTTCTATCGCTATTGGTGAACTGGATCAAGGGAACTCAGTGTTTTAAGTTAACATATTGAAATTTAATTGTATGGTGGTGAGTCACAACAGATCCTGCTTGGGTTCATACAAGGAATCAACAGATGGGTGAATCAGCTAACAGGTCTTCACACTTAAACCAACAAAGGTCGTTGCTGGATCAGGTGATCCAATAGCGCATGGTAAGTGTTCGAACAGGCGTGAACTTGGGCTTAGGCATCAAACATTAGTCGTAGCTTCCTAAGATTTCTCATCACAAGTACAGTAGTTGCAACACTATCTCCCCAGTTTTGTCTGCGGTGCCTGGCGTCGGCACACCAATACAGTGCACTAGCTGCCATGACCACGTTGGATATAGTTGGGTCTAATTCTTAACGATGTGACAAGATTAATTTCTTTGGAGAGGCTAACGTGCGGCCAACAGGAAAAGCGGTTGATGAAAGTCGTTCTGTATGGCTACCACCATCCGCCTTCCTAATTGTCATATATTTCGAAAACGTGTTGGACCACAAGCCGATTTTATATGACTGGCATCCCGTACTTTGGAAGAGAGTGACGCACACATACCCGTATTCATTCAACCTGCAAACTTTCCACAACCCTTCTCTCAATAGATGTGGTCTATCCTCCGATGTTATGTGACGCCATTTTGTAGATATAGCAGATTAGTGAAGTGCTACTAGGCGCTAGAAAATACACGTGTAGCTGTTGGGACAGACATAGCGTACGTAGTACACGATTATGAGTCATGCCACGCAGAAGCAAACATGTTGAATGCTCCACAGAAAATACGCAGCTTGGCCAATCCAGGTATTATTTACACCTTTAGCAATGGAACAGTCGGTTATCAACCAACTTCCACAGTACCAACAATCAGGTTTTCGTAAGAGCTATTCACTGGCTCCTACAGGTTTGTCCTCTCCGAGCCCAAGTTTACCTAGTGACTGAAATAGACAGTTTTCTGTTATCAACCATAGAGTGACAAGAATCAAAGAAGCCACAAACCATCCAGTAAAACATCGAATGTGCTTGAACAGAAATGGTTGCATACATTAACAGTGTATACTAAAATAGTGGATGTGTGAATATTCTGCCACGTTCCCTCAGAGGCGTTGCAAGCCTACCGAATAACAGGTTCACTAAAATGACCAATATCGCAAATAGTAAGACTTATTTTGTACTGATTTGTTTGCCAATCCGCTCTTTTTCTGTTAAATAGTTTTTATTTAATTCTTCTTGAGAATGTTCTAAAGTGCTTGGCCACGTGATGGCTGTTAACAAAAACAGCTCTGACCAGAACGTCGGTGGTGGTCATCACCATTTTCATTGTCCCGGTGCCTGTTCAGACGTTTCGGTTACAAAGGTACGCTTGCGATAACAGTTGGTGCTCACGATCTCCTTCCGTTTTTCGAACAGGTTGATTAATCCGAGCCATTCACTCCTTCGGGGCGCGATACGCTGATGAGAATCGCCCGACCAGTCTAACTGCAATAAACACGGAGTGATCGGGTGTTTCTTTCAGCTGTGTGTGCGAATTGCAGTGGATCGCGATTCCGTGGCCAGATTGTGTCTGGTTTACTGTATGTGGAATTTAACCTGCTATGCAAACTTAACAGTGGGACAGACATAATCAAGTTGCAGAACAAGCTGACAGATGGGTATCTGAAGCTCACACCGATAGAATGTCGCAGTCCACAACATGAGCACAGTGTTCGATGGACTACAGACAAGCACTGTACCGAGCCACTGCGATCCATCACAGCAGCCAACGAAGACTTCTATCAAACTGACCTGAACACACCGTCGCGTCGTGCACAACTTTCACTAAGACAGAACTAGATAGCAAGGTCATGAAATTGGGGACACCGTACGAAACCTAAATCCTTTGCGATACAGTTCTGTGAACTCGATATGACTCAAGAAAAGGACATTTTTGCGTTGACTGTGTAAAATTTTGAGGATTAAAACGGTGAGCAATCACATGAAAAACACCAGGAAGTTTGCTTGGATAACTGAATCGTTTTATGTAGCACTTGGGATGACTGGTAAATTATTCAGAAGACAGAATGTTGCATGTATCTCCAGTGAACTCGGGTTGATTGGTGATTGACCATGTAAACGCAAGCTGGCGCATTGAGGCGTTGACCAGTGCTCTGAGCAAAAACTGAAGCTCTCCACAGCCTGTAAAAAGGTGGTTCAGTAGCAGAGAAATGCGGTACGGCCGAACCTGTTTTTTGGCATTCACTGAATTCATTTCCCGTGCTAAACCATGAAAGAGCGTGCAATTCAACGGACAATTTTGTCAGTAATTTTTTTTAACATGGGTGACATATGGCGAATGTGACGGAGTTGATTGTCAAGCTCACTGATGAAAGTGACAGACAGCTCACATATAGACCCTAACGTTCATCAAAACTCCCCGATGATGCCAACGGGCTTCTGAGTAAGCAACAAAACTGAACGGAGTATTGCCATCCTAAAAAGCTTATCATCTTCTGTTACATATAGAAGATAAGCTTACGTGATTTGCGTATTTCATATTCTGGTCCAAAGATACACATGATTGTGTGCAAAACACAGAAATTCGCTCGGTCCTCTAGTGGATTGGACTATGGTTTTATTTGGATATTCTCATCAGAAATCTAGTACTTGAGTCATCAATCTACGAATATCTGCCAAATGGTAGTCTGAGGTCGCATTCATAGCAAGTAAGTTAATAAGTACTGAGTTTATTTTGGGAAGCAATTTTGTTCCATTAACATGACTGACGGGCGGAGTTTGCATTAAAATGAAGCTTTCGGAAAAAATAACGAAGAGGAGTGATCCGAACGTTTTAGGGATAGAAGGATTTCATTGCTTTAGTGTTTAAAATAACTCTGTAGCACCGATAACGTTTGAGTAATATGATAATTATGTGCTTGGGACAAGTTTTTGTCTTGAAAGTGTACTGCTCTTCAACGATCTTGCCAATAGATTACATTAAAAGTATATTTCCAAATGCAGTAAGTTTTTGATTACATGGAAAACGCGCGTCTTCAGGAGAATGAGTAGGTCGATTATTGGAAAGCTTATTCTTATAGAGAAAGAATGGGTAGCTAATTAATCAATTTTATTTCGCAATGCTGGCGTTGAACATGTCCCTGAACTTTTAGCTTAGGAGTTCATCGGAAACGCAGAATTCGAAGCGTTCTTGGAGGCTCGGCTACTTGTTAAGAAACCGCTTTGGAGAATCAATAGCATATACTGTAAAAAGCTAGCAAGTAGTCATTTCAATTTTCACTATCAATCGGATGCATCAAAATGCCACTGATCATTGCGGCTACGAGACAGCCCAAGTGATTAAACTTGTTTGCGACCTGGAAGTAGGTGGGTTTCCAACAATTCATCAACAAAATAGACAATTCAGTATAACAGTGGATGGTTCATGAGCAAGTTATTTTCTAAAATTATAACACCTACATGATCATGATAATCTATTTTTCTTATGGGATCCGTCAAGAATCTTTGGTGGTACGCTGATCGCTGAGTAGAATCAGATTTTGATATAATAAACCTAACAACACTTACAAACGTTTGTAGCTTTTGCGTGTAGATAGATTTCTATCCATTCTACACCTAGAAGAAGTATTAGAGATTTTTTTGTCAGAGCTTCTCGCCAATGTATATATTCTCGCCCTGACTGAAAGATGTCAGTAGAGAAGTCGGTGTGAATGCGGAACTGTCAATGAATTATAGATAATATGCAGGTTAACCCGGCTAGTTCATCTATTGTTAATTTGTATTCAAAGTATCGTTCAGCAGGTTCAGTTATTTATGTTGCTGGGATATCAGTTGAAGTTAATAAGACAGGTACTGGAACGCCACTCGAGACCATCGCATACGTGTCCAAGCCTTTGCGTGTGATCATTAATTCATGTCTGTTGTGAGGCTAATGAGGCAGTGTTCACTATGGCTGTTTCATGAGGAAACGTCTGCAGCTCAAATCTTGGCGTTGGCAAAAATGTGCACTGCTGATGGATATCCTAACTGTTAATGACACATGTAGGAAAACCGTCTGAAAACCATCGGCTTGTCAACATCGTTAGGCTCCCTTCCGAGTGTTACGCTGTGGTTTGTGTAAAATTATAAGCCTCATACATTCAGCCAATAGACTCTCTTGACATCACTGTATCATAGAATATTTCTACACTCTCGATGAGGGCATTGGCCAAGGAACGACTGACTGGTGGTTTGTCATCAAACGTACATAATCGCGATTCGCGACATTTGCCTGGTTGATTGAAGCTTTTCAGTGTGAATCAAAGATAGTAAAAACGTAACCATAGAATATGAATCGAAACCGGTTTTGTCAGGTCTGTGTTCTATAACTTTTATAACCAAAAATTTGACGTACCTATCATGGAACTCATCTTAACGCCGCAATGCATCATGTTGAGAAGAGTACAGTCTGCAATACAAAAGACGAATGCATGCGAACTTATCAGTCACAGGAAATAACTTCAACAGTCAAGCTAATCTTGAAACAAATAATTCACATCAAACAACGTTAACTGTCGTGAGTATTCTTAGTTTTGAAAGCGAACTAGTTCACTTCAGTCATTTCTCAAAGGGGACGAATATCTCACTTTTTGTGCGACTTGTTGCATAGATGGTATCTCTTGGAAAATGGTTTGAAGTGCCTTCAAAAGTGTGTGCAACAAATATGATGTAATTTTCCCAACCCCTCGAATAGTTAAGCGACACCGTGTTGCATAAGAAGACAGTCGTTTCGTACATTCACACAATATTCCAGTATTCTCATATCATTTAGATGAATTTCATTCATAGCATTATGGGATGCTTTGTATGTTGTAAGTACGTGACAGATTCACCTTATTTGTTGTTAGTCATCGACGACTTCAATTGGAGCTTTTATCGCAGTTTTATCCTGTAAGCACAGAGCAATGTGCGGGATGCTTTTCTTTTCTACAACGTTGGTAGGTACAGAACAAGTACGGTGAAACATCTGATCCATAATAATTGCGCCTCCAGATTAGGTTGTAGAAAATTGCTACCCTGTATCACTTTCAACAGGGACTGTAGGTACACGATGCAGTTGGACTCACTTTTGCCTTTTTCTGTGATTTAATGTCTTTACGGTCATGTGGAACTAGTCTCACATAAAATGACTATACGTGTAGGTCACGGTTGACTCACCGGCCATGTAACACCGACAACGGTTGTGCAACATATCTTGCATACATTGATGCATACAACGTGCCCATTGCGTCTGTGGCACACAATGCTGTTTGTAGACCTGGAGTGAGAGATGCATCAGTAGAATTATTTCACAGGAAAGCGAAAATTAAACTCGTACCGTCTATAATGCGGCGTGCGTGATCTAAGACTTCGACTGTCCGTTGAGTCTTTGAAACGATACCAACTATCGTGGAAATTCACAGGGTATGTTAGAAATCGGTTCACATTATGTTAAATTCGCACCAGCAGAATTTTTTAATTTTGTTGTCTAGTGAACAGAAGCAAACGGTTCCTTTGTTTTGTAGTTAACGTTTGAGTTATAAAACTATATAAAAAAGTGTTACAAAAAACAAGTGGCATACACCGCAAGCGGTAAACTGCTATAATAACCGTGGGAACCTACGAACCGTGATTTTGTTCGACCTTGGCTTCACGTTTTCCGAAAAACCGTGGTTGTCTTCTTTACAGTATCCTCAAAAAACTTCAGTTTTATGATGAAAAAGCACAGAGATGACAATCCATTAAACTAGCCAAAACAGTACAGAGGGAGAGAACAGTTGAAGTGTGTGAGAGCAGTTTTGTGATGGTACAACTGACGGAATTTCCTAATTTATTTAAGCGACTGAGCTATTCTAATATCGTCGCAAACCGAACCTAAGCTTTATGGATATCAACTTAAAACTTTAAATGACAACCGCATAAGTGACAGACATCTCACACTATGTTTTCTGACCAGTGTTATCAGTTCCACAGGTTACCGAACAACTGTATCTGTCAGAATTTTGTTCCACTGATTCTCAGTTTCAGCTGCTGACGTGATTGCAGGCCAATGGCGTTTCTCAAACTTAATTTCAACCCCGTTCGTTCTACATATCTTTAGGCTTACAAACCATCCAACACAATTTTATTCTCTGGCCAACACAGAGTCCGAAATGTACAGATAAAAATTATTCCCTCCCCGTTCGGACCTGTGAGTTTAAAGAAATATTTCACATACCATTGAAGAAACAAGTGTTTGCTGAATTTATCAGAAGTATTAACAGTTTGAAAAGTTCAATAATAACAACCCTGGATACTCATTGATGAACAAACGCAGATGTAGTCCACTATGGAAAAGGATTGCCGAAACGTGTGAGACACCAGTGCATTCGATGGTCCTGTTTGCATTTTAATGTTTTGCTTCAGCTAGCAGTGGAAAGCATAATTGGAACAAGTGATTGAATAACATCTGACTTTTGTTTTGTTGTCTGGGACAATCATCTATATCAGAAAGTCTATTGAATTGGCTAGTGCAAAAAAACTGCTGCCCTAACACGGTTTCACATGATTGACCGAATGAGAGTTGTCAGGTTACCATGGGTGAGAGGTAAGGATTGAAAGTTGAAATGGTCATAACATCTCTTAATAATAGTCTTTGTAGAAGCTTAGAGATGTACTGATATTGTTTTAGAACAACTATTTTCGAGGCACAGTTCGGTAAGTCCACACTAAGACCAGATCATGAACTGTTAAACAAAATTGATACAATCAGGTTTAGAGTGTGCACGTTATCAACAAGACCCATCAATCATTATGATGAAACACAAGAAACAGATTAATTTCTGAACTGATGAATTCATTTTTATTTCCTCAACAGCTTCTTCGCAATTAACAAGAACAACTGAAAATAGAACAGTTAAATCAGATGCCCACTGATAACAGAATGAATTGACTTATCACTAAAACTGGTGAATGTAGAAAGAGTCCCTTCAGCAAAACTATGGATTTTACCAACAGCAGTATACCTTTTGTATAAATACACCGTACTGCAATGTTTCAGTACATAAGTGGAAGGCATGGAGCAAGTAATACATCAGATGCTTTTAATCTATGATCAACTGTATGATGATTTAGGATGAGCCTGCCAATTAATTAATAAATCTATTAACTTGGTCAATAAGAACATTTTTAAACGCCGGTAGTTAATTTTTTGAAAAGTTACCGATGTTATGTTTACTTATTAAGTATTCATACTCAAATGGTCTGGACATGGATTTCTCAAAACCAGTGCTGTTATAGATTTAGAGATTGTATCATATGTGATTTTGGTGTTACCCGTCCATAAATTCACCAGTGAATACTGGACTATTGAAAGCGCTTTTCAAGCATTTGTGATTTTCAGACACATTCGAGTGTCGTTCACACGAAATCACGTTTGCATTTTGGACAAAAACTGACAGCCAACTGGCATCAAGAAGAGTCACGAACAGTCTTATATCCGTGTGACTGAGACAAAGAAAGTAAACAAGAGCAGACGGCATTTTTCGGTCAGTTCTGTTGAACTGTTTCCTTTCTATTTCACTTGAGACTGAAATCACGGTAATGTGTGTAGTTTTCTTGAAAGTGTAAGAGGATGAGAATGTTAACAGGATGAAACTTGAGAGAACATGACCTGGATGATTATTCTACCTCCGTTGAAAAAACGTTAATCGCTCGAGCAATAACAGTAGGAAACAATCAGATAGTGGGCCAAGTCTAAGGAAAACAATTCTAAGTTCAATGGTTTTCAAAAGGTGCATCTAGTTTGTGCAAGAATTGTACAATGGTAAGTTAACTATACGTTATGGGCTTGAAATATTGATTGACTAACAGATAAATAACTAGCAAAACGTCGAAGAAAACTATTGACTCCATTATCCCAAATGTATATTCATCAGTGAACTTATCTGCAGAAGACTTCACGGGTTGATGACCGAAATGGGCGGGTTGAGTTAGCATAATACTGACAAAAACGAAAGGGGGACTCCGAGATACGAACATTTTAAATTTTCTCCCTGACGAATTAGTTTGAAGAAACCTAAGGATTCTAGTTACACTTAACAAAAACCAAGTGACCTTCTCTTGAGGTGCACTTTGTTCGGAGTGTACCATGCTTTATTCATTTTAAAGAAGGTTACAGTATTATAAGATATCCGCACCAAATGTAGTACGAATGAAGTTGAATAGTTTGGGCGTCGTGTTTAACATGTTATTGATATACAGATTGGGAATAACACAACGTTTCGAGCAAGTTGTAATACTCTACGTTTCAACCACCTCGGGTGGCCTTCCTCAGGAGTGTTGTAATCGTGGTTGAAACGTAGAGTATTACAACTTGCTCGAAACGTTGTGTTATTCCCAATCTGTATATCAAGGTTACAGTATTTTTGTCTAGATTATTCCTAAAGTTGAACCGAGATATGAGAACAATCAAGGGACATGAGGTCAGCTAGGGTACCGTTATTAGTGTTGAGCTTTTGCCTGTCCTGCTCTGATTTCTTGACAGTTAAGTATTTCAAATTGAACGCCACCCATATTTGATGAAAGTCCTCGCGTTAAAATAAGCTTCTCAGCCAGACCATTTCTAGACTCGAATTCCGCTCTTATTAGAGCCAATTAGTAGCGCATATCCTTGTTCGTGCCGGAATTCGTACCCTAAACCTCGTATTCGTGAGAATAACGGCACTACCGATAGGCTGTAATAAGAACGAAACTCGTGTCTAGAAGTGGACTGGCAGAGAGGCTAATCTGAAGGCTGAAACTGTGATGAAATGAATGTTGTGTTCAATTTGGAATAATCTAAATCCGCGAAATTCAATTCAGATTATTTATTTCGATTGAGATATCCTTATCGAGTTGCATGTTGTTTCAATCGAGGAGGGTGGGTGAGCGTACTAGGTAGAGCAAATGTGATGTGGGGTATTATGTCTGAACAACCTGTCATGAACATTCCGATTCTCGCCACCAAAGGATGAAAGAACCTTACTAAAAAGTATCAGTACGATTCGGTCAAGCCTCTTGTGAGAATTAACCAAAACCACTTATGTACATTCACCATTTTTTTAGGAAAGATTCAAAATATAAATTGAAAATATAAGTTTAATAAGCTACCTTTCGAAAGCATTCTGTGTTTCAATATTCTGATTGTAGGGAACGCTACCTTGATATCGAAAAATGTCCCTTTTCCGAGTACCCTATAAGTTTATTTGTCAACACTTCTCAAGTATTCAAGTGTGTCAATGTCAGATGACTCTCAAATTGACGCAAATAATTAAGTAACGTTTACTAACCAGTTTCAAACATGCAGCTAGTACACGTGAATCAAAGTGTTTCTTGTGCAACAGCATGAAGTCACGTTTTTGAGTAGCGTAAATTACATGTTAGACCTTTTATGTCAGCTAGGCAATTTTGTTGATCCACATCATGGCACGTTTTACATGAAAACTTTTTCAGGCCAGAATTAGTCCAAACGAGCATCTGTATCAAGTGTCAGTCGCTGTTTACAAGTTCTTCTGAAATCATGAACTATCAAATGATCTTAAGCATGCGCCAACTAGGCGTGATTTTGCGGTAGGCTGTATGTTTTGCTAAACCAGCTAACCCTTTTAAATGGCTTTGGAAGCTAATTGAACACTTTCGCCTGCGTGAAATCCCCCATGCAATGAAGCTTTTCATTTGTCGCATACCTTTTTCAAACCAACCACCCGCAGCATGGTGTGGAATGTGGGCCCAGCGTAGACAGCTCCCGGTATCGTGGCCCACAGTGGATCTCCACGACCGTGCAGTAGAACACGGAATCCAATGAATCCCTGATTTGGAATCATGTAATCATAGCTCTGTGGATCCAGTATAAGCTGTATTTCATCGAGATCTGTAACCACGAAAAAAGTGTTTTGTCAACCGTTTTTGTACGTTGAAGCACAGTTTGCGATTTTAATTTCAATGGCCACAAGCTTGTGATGATTTCAGATTCGATGATCAGGTGTTCTTCACAATGACCTTTTCGAAGCAAGCAGTCAGCCAACTGATAGCAAAACATTAGGAGTGTTCGTGACGGCTATCGAAAAAAACTCAAATATAAATTATAAGCAGTCGGAAATAATATTTAGTTTTGGCATTTCATTTTTGACGCAAAAACCTCTTGGGGTCATGTAAACCAAACAAACATGCAAAACCAAATATGACAGACAGAATTTAAGGGGCTGCATTATCCTGACGATCGAAAGTCCTGGTTCAAGAGTACACAAATTGAGTCCAGTACTGCCCTTCAGTTGTGGGTGCCGATGCAAAGGGTTTTCGGGAGGTTAATGACAAGGTGGAGACAGAAGTTGGTTGTGAGGTCGGTTGGTTCGTAAGGAAAACCCGCAACCTAGACAGCTCAGTCATTTCACTGTTTACTCGATCCAGTCACTGATGCAAGGCAGTTAGATAGAACACAGACTGATCGACACATACCCGAGAGGTCGCACTCGTCCATTCCACTTCAGCATTTTTGATGACTTCTGTAGCAATTCGTTGTAAAGCGTCGTACAATTGCTTAAACAGTTTATGGACCCAATTTGCAATTTGCAGGTGTAGAGCCGGTTATCACTACTCGATATTCAGCATCACTTATTCAGTTTGTCTAGCATAGACTTCTGAACAGTTTCTCCAGTTTATTTCGCATGGGCTGTTCTCTGTTTTTTTTTTAAACTGGTAATGGGTCGTCGAAATCTTCGTGGAAGACTACTGGTACCTACATCAGTTAATATCCTCTGGACAGAACCTAGTGTTTCCTTTGAAACAATTGCACCTTCGTTCTTTCCTTCTATTGGAACGGCAGATGCTCCGCCAAGAGTTATTTGTGACTACACCTCACAAATCGGTAAATGATAATTACTGTTATTGAGTCTGGTAAGTATTTTCTTTGTGAGCAGTTCTGACGACGTGTATCTGCACGTAGTTTTAAAATCCCATGGAGAAATGAACTGGCTATACTAGCATAGCACTGTTTAGGATGAGCAAACATGCAACCTAATCTGCATTTCACGCTTGTGGGTTCGCGGTAAGTGGCCTTAAAGCGATATCGCATCCAATGAAATAGGCAATTTACAAATGGTAACTGAAACCCTGACCTTAAATCCATATAAAAGCGTGCGAATATTGAGACAGCACCGGTTAATTTTTTCCCCTCCCTTAGAAGGATTTCGACGGTTACTGTATTTTTTACACATCTCTAACGTCACCATCCTAAAACCATTCGAAAATAGCGATGTGATACCAAACTGAGCAAGTCCTTCGTCATACACAACAGACGGTGATCAAAATTTCTGTGCAAAATCGTGCGAGTTTTCAATAACAAGACCTGATTTTACCAGTGACGGTTGTCAAATTCAGGTTTAACTCTCGACAGAGTCATTTGACTAAAAACGCATCTTACTAATCACAGGGATCTGGTGAATAAATTGGTTTTATAGCATTCTAGCAAAATAAAAGAATTACGTATTGTTTCACATATCGTCTAGAGTAACCAACCCTGCATTATATTTGTTTCCTCTTGCCCGAAGAAGTAAAGCAAAGCAAAGTTATCAGTAACTAATAAAAACAATGAATGTTATCACGGCTTGTATGCACGGTTCTGTCAGTTTATAACTTCTGAGTTGCTTCACATATCACTTGGACTAAAACGTTTAGTGAATACCTAGTAGTAACCTTCATCCACTAAATGTAGTAGGATGTGTTCATACTTATGAAAACATTGAAGCAACAATTGTACGGTGTTGTGTGTAGCTTTACACAAATATTACTTTCTAGGATGTTTACTTAGTTTGTGTTCATTGGAAATCCAGTATGCTGACTGAATAAAAAAACATTTCAACACCTACTCCAAGCAGTGTCCGTAGTTGACGTAGTTGTACACACACTGTGTATACAAAAAATGAACGTAAATACTGCAGTCTCTCAAAATAAGCGTTGTTCATTGTTTTTTTAAAGACAATCATCATTGTGCACATAAGGTACATATGTATACGTATCATCCATTAATATCCAAACATAATCCCTAATTTCTTAGCTGACAGCAATTTCTCTAAATTCTTGAAGCTACCATTTGATTTCCTACTTTTCTGTAGGCATCGTAATGAACGCCAACATATTCCTTGCAATTTCATTATACCTGACAAATAGCCAGCATATTTGGGATTTAGAACAATTGGTTCCCTTGAACAGTTTGATTATTTTTGATCACATTCAACGGAAATGTCAGTGTACGGTAAACGGAACTATCTTATGGATTCATGAATTCAGGTATTTAGGTAGCTCTGTTATTGACAAAATACCAACCTATCTGTACCGCTTCTCGTCTAATGACCTGTTCGTTAATTAGCTATGCCGTAAATTGCCGTCTCTTTATTTGAGAACAACTGTTAACTGCAAAAACTTACCGTCTGTTTGACCATTGAAGGTGTAGCACGGACCAGTTGGTAGAATGCTTTTGGTGAAGTTTTTGGCCGAACAACGTCTGTGACCCATAAAACACCTGAAAAGGATAACGCATCCATTATCAGTAGTATGATTGGATGCCTCACATTGCCTCTCATGCTATTACTGTAAAGCGTTTGCGTCGATCTTTGATTGCGCACTGCCAGTCAAATGCATCAAGCATGCGATGTTAAGAAACATATGCTGGACTCTCAATGACCAATTAGTCTGAGCGCTTCAGTTAGCCACAGTCTCGGATTCTGCTTCATAACACGTGTAAATACCGGCAGAATTTTTTCACTTCAAAACTCTAACTAATACAAGGAATTTCTAGTGACTGCTCACCCTTTCGTGTAGAGAACTAAACTTTAACCTGACTTTGTTTTGACGGGTAGCTAGGATTCGGTCGCTTTAAGACACTAATGGTTTGTCGAAAGTCTGAAAGCTATCAGTCTATATTTTCTGGTTAAACTATTTCCGCAATACATACAACTTGCTCGGTCAGCTTAACAATACACTCACTAAATGTTTTGTTTGAATATCGTCTCTTCTCATTTTTTGCTGAAAGTCTTTCTGCACTACACTAAACCCCCAATCCATCTTTCTTGCCGAAATGGAATGCACTGTAAGTAGTTTATTAGTTTACTTACATTTCAACACGTTATAACACGCGAAACTCCTTGCAGCACGAATTACGTCTAACATATCGTTGCAATTCGGTTTCAATCAAGAATGCTTTTTGCATTGAGTCGAAAGTATGTCCGACTTTACTCTTCATCTACTCACTACCTGCTTCGAATCGAACACAAACCCACTAATTCCATTATTTACTTAAATTTGTGACTGAATTGATGGTTCTTTTTAGTAAACACTAATTACGACTGTTAACTAAGTTGTCCCCGAAGCTTTTTTGCTTGTTATTGTATGCTTTAAACTTGCTGCATCGATTATTACTGATTTGTAGACGAATTATGTCAGCATACGGAAGTTCACTTTGCAAAATTTGTGCGGTATCTAATTGCCTTGATTTGGTTTGATCTGTTTCGACGAAGATGAAGTTCGTGATACATGGACAAAACCAAAAAAGATTAAACGACGACTATAACCGTAGTGCACCTCGTCGCTTTATCTCAGTTAAGATTTCAGTTAAACGTAAACATTTTCCGTAGCAATAATTCCACGATTCTAGCAGTCGAATTTACGTGCAACTCGATGCAAATTCAGCCTGAAGTCAGTATGAACAAAATCAATATACTTAGTTTCCTCTTCAAGCTGAAGACTCTTACTTAATGAGGTAAACGTTTTCGCGACACTGTGTTAGTCTGTTACATATTTTTGGGGGGAGAAATGTTTTGAACGATATGATAACCCACTTTTGAAACGGAAGGCCAACCTGAACAACTGAAATAGATTTATTTACTAAGAATAACGAAAGTGTAGACGGGAAGTGAAGTTTAGTTGAAGCAGTTTTTTTAAAATACTTGTTTCTTGGTCGCCTTCAAGTTAGGCTGTTGACCAATCCATGACGATGGAGGTCCAATCAGTAACCAGTGAAGTATTAAGCTCTTTACTAGGCAAACGGTCATCGTAAGTTTTAAATCGTGAGCGGCCAATGAAACTCAAAAGAATAGGTGGCCGTAAGTTAGCCGTGAATTAATGTACGGACATTTCCGAGCGCCAGAAAATTGTATTGCAGAAGATGATTGCTTGATGTGAAATCATGTCACAGTAGAGGAAGTTGGACTGCTCAATAGTGCTAGCAGCGACGGTAGGCGCATTGAGAATTTGTCTCATCAGTTTTACATCCCAAAGCTCAAGATATCGATCACTACTGAGGATGCTTATTGGAATACAGACTGATACATAAAACACAGCATCAACTAGCTGTGTCTTACGGATAAAAGGCGCAAACATCAAATTTACACCCCAACGGAGATGATCAAGATATAAGTAGTACGGTTCACTTGTTGCTATGAATTTGGTATGAAAGGTCTGCCCTGACGAGGTGTGAATCTAACGAAGCTTGTCGGTGTCAGTAGCAAGCGTAAAGATGGCTCACTTCATGCTGCCTACTCGTAGTGAAGTGTATTGGAACTCTTAACCGGGATAGCTTGAGTACCCACCAACAAATAACGATATCTCAATGATATTTGATGAAAAGGTCAAGTCAATGGTTTGGATCTTTATTGTTGGGATTGGTGTACAGGCTCAATACAGTGGCGTTCGTCTGAACCGCGTCCTGCCCTGTTAACTTTTGTTGTTTTCTCTGTCCAAATCCGGGCCCAACAGCACCAGTTGGAATGTTCCAAGTGGCTGAGTGCAGATGGTGACTACGGCCGATGAATGTGTTGGCCCGCATGTGCAGTTGGGACAGTGAGCGTCACGTAGACTAGACGGTTTGGCACGTGATGGGCCGCGTGAGAGAGCGAGATGACGGCTACAAAGGCTAAATGAACTGCAAACCTTTTTAACGCGTTTAGACGAGCACATGATAAAAGCCGGACATCAGCAGACCGACACACAGGTCTTAGCAACCGTTCCTTTGAATTGAGTCACACTGAATCACAAGTATTCGTGGGTGACAGCTAAACTAAACAGTGAGACAATACCGGGAAGGGCCGCAAAAATGCTGCAGCAGTCAAACAAAACAGAATTCTGGTGCATTCAATCTTGTAATTATTCTTAAAGAGCCCAAAGCAGGTATTCGAGTTAAGAGTGAATGATTTGGCCTCTTTGAAGAGATCAATGTGTGTCCTGAGATATGTGATAAAACCAGTTTTGACACATTGAGATACACACACATGACACACATGTCATGTGTGTACACATGAGATACAAATATATGGTAATTGTGGTATAAAGAGAACAGTTTTCCTTCTGGTGGGAAACGTTTCCACCTGGAGTCCTAAACAGTACACAATACTACTGGTACAACGGTAGATCTAACTAAAAATGTCAAAATCGAATACTCGGAGGAGGTTGCATTAGAGTTTGGGGAACACAAAACGCCTTCATAGTGTTGTGACTGCAAGAGATGCTTGACCTGCAAAGATGTTTATTGTATGGAATCCTGTACATGCCATGCTTAAACATCACCACACACATCGGACAGCAATACATTGTCGTTCGTTCTGGTGGCACGTACTCCAGAACGCGTACACACTATCCCAATAGTCACCTCTGGTTAATCGTCTTCCTGGCGTTGACAATTGCCCTTTGGTTCCCAGATGTGTTCCCAAAGTGTGAGTAGTACACTACTCGCAAACGAAGCTGCCTATTATGCAACAGTAATAAGAGCAGACACGCATTCTGGAACGACGAAAACAAATCGGAAAGTGAACTGGAACATTAATGCATTAACTATTGTAATTACTGTCCGTTGAAAGGAGCAACAATAATTGAATCAATATGTTGTTTTTCTGGTGCACACCCCAGAAGACTGAAATTCAGCTTTGGGTGAATCAGTCTGTCCTAATGCCATAGTCTGTATGCCTTCCCGAGTACAACAAAAGGGTTGTACAAATCTCTGCTAATGAAACATTGCAAATAATTGGAATACCTGATGAGATCTCTATAGAATCATCTTAAATGATATTTAAAAGAGCTTTTTAGGAAACCCCCAAATACCTATCATTTGAATTGCTTTCTAATCTATGGGCACGTATAAGCAAGTGACCAGCACTGAAACTTTTATCGCAAACAACTCGTTCTAATGGTGCGATCAACAATGGTCGTATTAAATGTGTTTATTCAACCCCTGGTATCTAGTGATTTAGGATAATGCTGTTTGAATACTGAGTCAAAATTTTTCACTCCATATGCGCACTAAATTTGGACACTTCGATTCATTTTGGTACAAATCGTGCGGAACAGAAATAAACGCAACTGTTTCCTCATTGTCGTTTGTCGTTGATTTCAATTGTTACACACAAAAAGTTTAGTTTTGAAGTTTTTGATAAGCTATAATCAACAGACAGGTTGACAAATATATATATCCGTAAAGTAGTGCTTGCACATAATTTTCAACAAAAATAACCACCCAACTCTTTTTATACAATACATAAATTCTAACACTACTTATTGTCGCAGGTTGTTTGGGTGAGGTGGTCCACTGTGGAAATCTCGCGTCAATCTGTAGACATTGTTGTAGTGTTGTCTAATATTAATATACCACTGCAACCGTACACACTTGTCCCTGATAGTAACCCTACGTAGCTTATTTACAGGTACTGCTCTGATCACTTCAAAGTCACATAATAGCTTGTCTGCAAACACTGGTCTGATTGTTTACTAATTGGATTTCGGGCGTCAACCAAATTCCCTGCGTTGTGCACCTCCATGAACATCCGTATAAATAGTAAATCATCATTTGACACAAATCGGTAAAGATGAGGGAAATGCGATTGACAGTGCTATTGTGAGCTCTTAGGCGACTGGATCAAGTGGATTAGAGTAGGTCAATTTCTCTAAGTTTCCTAAAGAGCGACACTAACGTTCGTGCTCTAGTTAAACATAGCTGGCAACTAGTTGACCGGAACAGTTTTTGCAAAAGGCACCAATTTAAACATTAATGACTTATCATACCGTGCGACGTCAGCTTCCTATCATTAACCTTCACAACCGTGGACCACATTTGTTGATACAGTCAGCTTTGACTTAGGTCATCGAGAGTTTTGTAAGTATAAAAACAAAGTCACATGTTACTTTAAAACGTTCGCTAAGCCTATCTTCCTTAGCGTGCAAATCTGCATGAAACCTTAGTTGCAGGTAGATTTAGGCAAACACAATAAACTAATCAAAAGCCATGTGACCGTCTCATTTTTGTAGAAAGTTGCCCAAGGTACGCTTTGTTCGATGTGGTGAATTTGGTTGATGCTGATCAAAATGGTGTTTTACGTAGTTTGGAGGGATGAAGACAAACGGTCATCACTCACTCAGATGGGAGAAATAAATGAATCGATAATCTGCTAACATTATGGTTCTGAGGCATTGATCAATTGCTGCAAACCATTTGTCGCTTCAACAAGGCTATCCATTGATTGCTCTACTGAAGTACAATCGAATCAATCTAAATTATCAGGTAATGATCATGAGCTAGTTTTCTGTCTAAACTTAACCCCGTGTTAATAAGTAGAGGATTATCAGCCTTTAACTCTCATTGTTTTACTCTGTTAATCAGTTTAGTGAAGTTTGTAAAGTGAACAATAGTCGCCTATGATACCTACGTTTCGGACAAACACCTTTTGCATACCAACAAGATATGATACACTTCCATTAAATAAACTGGTTAAGAGATGTTCCAACTGCTACAGTTGAACGTCCAACGTGGATTGCAAACAGTTCTTGACGTTAGACCATAACCAGAATTTAACATCTGTCCGGTTAAGTTCCACGATTGCGCCTTCGTGTTACCTTTGTTCTCTGTCAGTATGTCAGATATCCGCGGGGGGTCTGAGTAAATGAATGTGCTGCATATTAGCATGTGCATTTGACAACATTGTCACATCCAGCGATACACTGCTTCGCCAAATCTGCTTCTAGTGAAATTAACTTAAAAAAAATTTAAAACAGGTTGTTACTATCTGATGTTTATACGCGAATTCCACCATAATGATTAACAATGTCGATGAAACAGGGACACAAAGTAAGCATACAACCAGTACAAGTTTCATGTCGAAGAATTTCTCAGTAAGTTCACCGTTGGCCCTTGTCTTGTTTATGGGCGGAACTGCCAGTCTCTGCTTGTATGTCCCCTTGAGCATATTCAACCTCAACCACTTACAGTGACATAAAAGCACAAAACCCACCGGTTGCTTAAACACACCCAACACAGTACAAAGAAATCTCGGACAGGCCCGGAACAAGCGTTTCCGGTGCAACCTGGATGTTCACCGCGATCGAACTACTAGATGACCGGATACACACAGAGAAAGGGGACTCATATCAAGGAGAGTGTGGGCCAAAAGTTTAAAGGAGAAAAAACAAAGATACAACAGTCCACTCAAAATAGCACGCGCCTGCATAAACACATATGTGTTTTTCTCTGTAAGCTTGAGACATACGAGATGAGTACTGACATAGACGTTACAATTTTTAAGTTCCGACTTATAGCATACTTACCGTGTCTCAACTGTGTACACAAACACACATGGTAACCATAACACCACAGGAAATGCGGACTTCACAGATTGCAGTTCAGATTAGCTAGAGTGAATTTTGGGGGTGAATTGCAGAAAAACTGTTCTTGTTGATGACAGTATATTTTTGAGAATTAGGAAGCTGAAAGAAGACATAGTTTGGACGCTAGATAACGTTGAAACATTCTTATGCTGTTCCGTCAAATCAAGGAAAAAATTGATACTGACTGGTGTAAAACTTCATCAAACATTGAGGGAAAGTCTGATACTTTGAACTGTTCAATGAACACTCAATTCCTGTCAGGAAATATCTCAGGAATATCTCTGCGAATACAGTTACAAACGGTTGGATAAAAGTGTCAAGCGTGTGATGGAGGTATTATTCATCAAAAACCTACTGAAGTTAAAGTAGTGGGTTGAACGAAGAGGTCGGCTCCGTGAACATCTACTTAAATACGTTACTTCACCGTAACCCCATGGTCCGGCCCAAACATTTCTGGAACACGACTTATTTTATTGTATACTGTACAATAAGACTCTGCTAATGCTACGGAATAATATACTTACAGTGACAAAACTTTGAACTTGCAAACTGTATCTTAAGTTTAGTCCGATTCATGTAAGTACCTGATGAAAATTATGAAGTGGTTGGTTGTGATAATTTCAAGTACCTTGCAACCTTTGCTTCCACTGTTGAACACGGTCTACCTTTCCGTTTGATTTGACATAACTTTACAGAAGTACCAAGCGAAGAAGTTAAGCATAACATCTCATACTCTGTTCGTCCCAAGCGGCATGCTGAATTTCAGTGACCCGTGTAATTGTGTCAATATTGACAATCGTTCAGTTTTTGTATGATTTTAAATGACACACCCAGTGCATATGAACTATGCAAATGATCAGTGATACTGAGTAAAAGCAGTCTTGTGACAATTTCACTTGGATAAGTAAAAAACCTGAATGGCGAGAACCTTAAACAGTGAGCTTTGTAAATGTATATATAGATATATATATATGGATACTTAGAACGGATGGCAATAAATTTTGCATTATGCCCCGTCAAATGCCCATGGTCTAGGTGGACAGACTACCATAACCTGCCCGATTGTATTGACTAGCAGGGTTTGAAATAAGAGTTGTGTTGTATTTCACGGCGAATACGCGAAACTTCTGTTGAATTATCTTAAGGCTCGCTTTATATCACAAACCTTATCAGTTCCTGTCAAAACAGTTAGCCGTGCATAATAAGCCAAGATGAGAGTGAACAGGTGGCCAAGTTTTCGGATCGCACGTAAGTGTAAAAATGTTACTGATGACTTAGTAGAAAACCGTATATGCTGAATTCACGCGACTTCTAATTTCGGCTTAAGCGTAGTTAATCAACACCCTATTGGTACTGATGATGGTTTGCTTCTCTGGTGTTCACCCACCTCCGGATATTATCCTAAAAGTTCAAATGATTTTTCTAACGCTGTGTGATGGTGACTCTCAAAGTGACTACACAATGACAGTTTTGTTCCCACGTCCCTCAGCTGAAATCGATCAAGCACTTGCGATTCGCTTTAGGACCACCAAATATCTGTAACAATATCTGGAGTGGCTACGAGTGGGCACTGTGAACACTTGTTCCAGTTGTTCTATATTATCCTCGCTATTCCTGATATTCGCCTGCTGGTTGACTAGACATAACCAGTCTATCTTGTTTCCTCTTCAGGAAAATAAAGTGCGTCAGGCATGGAAAGTAATTCACCTATCTAGTAACACCAGTGGAAGCATTCCTAGCTTAAATTGATGTCTCGACTACCACTCTGGTACTTGCTTACAAGTAATGATTCGATTTCAGAGGTACGCGATATTGAAAAAGCCCTATTAAGTCAAATCAGTTGTACGCCACTTTGCTGATGGTCACTGGGACCAAATAAGGTCTTCCATAATTGGACTTATCGTATAGAGACAGTCGATGCTGGATTCGTACAAACAGCCCTCAAACCACATGCTAAAGCCTCTAACTAGTTGATCACTTGTTACGTGGACATTGTTTACGATGGGGTTGATAAAGTGACCATTGTGAGACTAGTTGACACGCCTCTAGTTAACGTTACTGGGTCGGGGTTAAAAGTAGCTAGCAAGGTGAAGGTCACCGTTCTGATTACCCCTGCCTGATGACTTTTAGCGAAAAGTATGGCCCCGAGAAAGTGCACTAACGAGACTTCGTGGGTCCTTTCAGTAATACATTACATAGTGGTAGGTGAGTGGAATCACAGGTGGTGCGATGCAAGCTAACTTTGACTACACACATGTGTACAAGACCCTTTTGTTTTGGGGCACTGTGACAGGTTAATATGAACGCGGATGCAACCATCTATAGCGAACCAGTCCACAGTAAAAGGAATGGTTTTATAGGTTCACATATTCACATGCTTTTAATGAAAGCAAAGGTATCAATGTCTGTGAATTCCTGGTCCTATGTTGGCAGAGAATACACTGTGTACGACGGTCCACAGATATGAACGGCCCGTGAGCAGACTTAAATAAAAATGTATTTTGGAGAATAATTGACATGCGATCGTTCGTGTTAGAAAATAAAGCATGAAAGAGCAATATTTTAATAGATATACCTATGGTTATATTTGAAAACAGGCTGGAAGTGCGTTCAGAATTTGTTTAACGTGGGTTGTCTCAAGTATGTTTTGTCCGAAATGGATTTGAAACTAAAAAATTCATTCTTAACTCAAGAATTGAGCAGCGCTTTTCAATGTGCGATGTAAAGAGAAATATCCTAGGGACAGATCATTCTGATTCATTCTAACTCAGGTAATGGATTACTACAATCATTGTATACATTCGATGACCTGTCTTTCAATTAGGTTACCAGTGAAAGACACCTAAATAAACGTCACAATCCTGTCCAACCTTTAGACTGTAATCAGCCAAGTTTACTAAAACTGCATTAATGAGTCCCAGAGACCACCCGTATAGCTGTAGATAGCAGTTATGACGTAGTTGGAATATCATAATGAGCTGTAAGCCGGAGAGTCAAAAATACGACCGATCAAGTGTCAGTGCCCTCACACTCACTAATTTCATTAATCTTGAGTTACCGATAGCCACAGAGTTTCCGGAAATTGTGTGTTGATCCCACAATTCTTTGCACAGTTTCACCAAAACCTTCCATTGTCACTGTCCTTAGCATAAATGACCTCTGTATTCAGCCAAAAGAATCGAATTCAAGGATTGCCGCTCTGAAAGTCTAAATTTCATGGCTATTAGTTTCCATCATTCAGGATGGCGGCGCACGTACGTCGCAAACTCGGGCCTACAGAATACAGCAGAGCCAAAGTGCTAAATCAAAATCCCTTAGTCCCGTCATTCAGATACCGTTATCAAGTGAGTGACGTGTAGACGTAAACACGCTGTGCAGAACAGGCTCGATAGTGGAACAGACAATACCTGGTCGTGGAACATGTCGGAAGTTCAACATCGGAAGTTAACACCAGTGAAATGTTATAATTCACAGTGTGCCCATCATTGGAAGGGTTAAAGCCACGTTAGAGCGAGTCACTGCATTTGGTTACTGCAGTCGGTAGAGGCTTTTACCAAACCGACCTGAACCTAGTAGCGGGACGCACACAGGTTTCTTCCTCTCCCCGACCACACTGGCTGGCCGCTGTTCATCTGACTTTCGTATGTGCAGTTGCCAATTTGTGCAATAAACCCCTCACTGTCATAAAGTCTGTAGCATTAACTCGGCGTCCGATATGTGGTCTTGATCGATAGGTCAGTCAATAAAACAGAACCAAGTCATAGGAATCAAAAGTAGACGCAAAAACGTTTTTGTAAGTGGAGCATCCGAGCCATCACTGGGAAAATGGAACCCACCAGCAGTTACACCAGTATCGTTTAGGTCATATTTGCCCATGGCATCAACCGCTGCTTGATCAAGCAGCCCAAAACACTTTTATTCACTCTAATCTGTGTATCTTCGAAGTGAACAGAACATCGGAAATCTGATTGTTTGCTTGTCTGATGTTCGTAGCTCTCAAACTACTTTCCATATTTTGCTACGTCGAGAAAGGTGAGTAAAAAAGGTACCACTTTCCACGGTAACTTTAATCAATTCAAGCTAGAGCCTCGTGGATCCAGGTGAGGGACTTCAGTTGCCACGAAACGTTTTTCTTCATTTCCAAAAGTGGTCAACCGTGAGACTGTTGAATCAGTTTGTTTCTCGTGTTATTCTTCTGATGCATTTTTCGCTCCTCGATGCTTCCTAACATGGACGTTAATAAGCTGGTTCCGGCACTACGAAAATTTGCAATTGCGTTCCCGTTTTGAACGTATCCCATCAGCACCAATATGTTTGCTCAAACTTACGCTGAGCAAGTGGAACGTCTACAGGAACAGCTTGGGAAAGTGGCTTTTAATTGGTCCTTCATTGGAAATCAATTCACGAATGGTTTTGCTGGACACAATTCGGCCATACAGCACCGTGTAGTGCACGGTTCCAAATGTCTCTCAACAACGTTCGATTTTCATCGATTGATGATCGCATCCTAATGATCGGAATTGTCGGTTTACACCTCCATACCGCTTGAATTTGAGGCCCATGTAATGAACCTAACTACAGAGTCACGCATCATATGATACGATTAGGAAGCGACTGGTCACGACTCACGCAGACGGTGACGGTATCGACATCAAACCGCTCGAATGGATAGAATTAGATTGATCATACTGCGCATTTGTGAGTCAGTTTGCGGCAAAATAGCATGTGTCAGAGGAGGAATTGGGAACACAATGCACTGTATCACTTTTTAAGCTGTTACATACTAGGGAGCTGCGGGAGACTGTTAAGTGAGCAGGATGGTATCGATTCAAGCGACATATGGAAACACTGAATTTTGCAGCGTTTGGCGGGTGTGACATTTAAGGATAGTGGATGTATATGTATGTATAACCAAGTTAACCTACTTGCGCTTGATACAGTCGTCATCTTTTCAATACTTTCGCAAAGACAACCGAGTATACAGTGGTTTTCTATCAGTTGAGTCAAGAGTTCTTCGATCTATAAGTAAGGGTACCACAAGACCATAGTAAACGTTGGTGATTTTGAAAAATGCTTGAACACCTGTGCTTACTAGTTTGTTGGCGTGATACGCTGAGATGAGATACTTGACCTACATACGTTCACTGCTTGAATGGAGCTCAGGTGGTTACATATGGGTTGGTTATACGCATTACATTTTGGAACACAGCTGCGGGTCAAAGAGTCTGAGTGAGATCGTTTATGTTGAAAACAATATGCGCGTCGCTTGACAGCACGTGAAGCCCCTCAAATAGATGAGTTTAAATTGAACTGACACATAATTCCATGACGATCACGTGCCTAATCCACATATGTTACAAACTAAGAGTGATAAAAACAACACACACAATTATCCAGACTACTGATATTCTAGATGACCTTGTGCTGCTTATTTTATATATATATTTATATATATATACATATATATATATATACAAAATAGGAACAAGTCGACAAGCACATGTTTACGAGAAGTACAGTAACAGGTAATCACAGAGGTTAAAAAAATAGACGGTGAGTAAAACATAAGAAGAACGAGGTCGGAATTGCACAATAAGAAAGCAATCAAGTCAATCCTATCTATCAGGTAGATGGTATGGACGGTTTACCAATGCTAGGTGGATATTGTGTCAAAACAGCCTGGATGACAGTAGTGAAGTTGTAAAAGTCATAAAAAATCTAAAATGTTGACAACAAGTCCACGTGCTCTTTCAGTGTAACCATATTGCTTACAAACGTATCATCGATGAAAGCAATCGACCGTCTGTGTAAATAAATTGAAGCGTCTGAAATTAGATTACCGTGTTCTACATTGTCTTTGACGGAGTTGCTTATTTCTCGCACTTATACATGATAGAACGCTCAACCGAAAAATCTATTGGGAGGCTGTAGGATCCAACTCAGCTGTTTGTCATCCGATATATTCATGTGCAAGTTTGAACAGAACCAGATGATAAGTTTGATTGACAGTCTGTTTCGGTTGAGGTTAGATCGATGATGATGCACCATCGGTAAAATATGACTGAGAAGAGGTCGATATCGTTCTGCGCATAGTAAGCATACCTCGTTCTTCTACACAGTTCAAGTTAGAAGTATAAATAAACAGTTCGTCCCATTTCACTGATAATAATGTTATCCGATGATCGGATAACTCGCCAGAGTGACCTATTTAAAAAAAAGTCAACATGGACATGCCAATAAACCAAAGTCAGTAGTTTGGAACCATTGAACCAAAAGAAAGAACCTTATTCACTGCTTCAAAAATACGGAAAAAATCTGCACAGAAGATAATATCAAATAGGAGCTTGCCCATATTTCCAAAGTCCTAAGGCAAAATGGCCTTATCTGTTAAGGGCATGGCAGAAAGGTCACCACGCTCTCTGAGCATTCAAATAGATAGGATAATGACGTTCCTCAGTCAACAATTCAATGTCGGATATTCTCGATCGTGAACTCTACAACTTCCCGGACGCAACATTGAAATCGTGATTCACCCGTACGCGTATGCTATCCTCTAGTGTGACGCATAACCCCTTTCGTTCAAAATCTAGTTATTTACTGTTTTTTCTGTTGGCGTGGGTTGACTTGTATTGGACACCCGAAGAGACAGCTTGGTGAACGAAGGAGGGGACATCTCCGGGCGTAACTTGGACCCGGAGTCAGAAAACAAATAAACAACTCTATTGTAGAACGTCTGATAGAGTGCCAAGGAATCGATCAAAAGGGGTGAGATTTCGAATGTTGACCGTTGCCGAAGCCATCAGCATCCGATTGCGTAACCCTGACCTCTGCGCTCAGAAGAAGTTCGTGCGGACACTCAACCTCCCCTGGCCCACAATCAGTCACGCCCATGATTCGGAACAGTGATCACGTAACTGATAACAAACATGTCGTCCTTAACCTATATTGACCGTTTATCTGACTCACATTAGTCACTGTTTTCATATTTATTGTGTTGTAATTAGCCTGATGATCAAACACAGAAAACAAGTCTTGTTCGCTACTCTCATGATAGACAAGCGTCACAACATGAACCGTAGTCAGTGTTTAGGGTTAGTTACGAAGCATCCAGACAGTAGACAATACTCAAACATACAGATGGTTAGAGCGATTGCTACTCGGTTACCTCATTCTGTGCTATGCAGTTTATTCAAACTCCTGAACTATCTTGGCCCACTATTCGACTGTCCACAAACACGTTTCACTCACACTGAGTTAACACTGGCCAAGTGCCCAAACTACTCCACTGATAGATGAGAATCATTTGGTTGCTTTCTTATTGGCCAAGCTTCACTTCAGTATGTTCACATTTCACTCACCATCTGTCGTTTAACCTTCGAAAATGTAATGACCTGTGTTGGGCAACTTGTTCACATTTTGAATAGCTACATGTGTAATTTGAACCAATACGAATGAAGTGACCAAGACACTTGTGAGCGTACCTACTAATGAGAACTTGTGAGAACAGCTTTTTTATAATAGTGGATTTCCATAGAAGTTAGACACTCAAAGAGTCATGTGGCCCTTGAATTTTTTCGCATAAATAGCTCGCCAACCTCATCGTACATTTCGGCCTCCTTGAAAATAGCATTCGCTGGTTTCGGCTAAGTAGAATTATTATGCGAGGTTAGCGAAAGTCCGGGTAGCTTTTGTTGGAACAAATGTCAAACTCGGCACATTTTTACCAGCTAGATTTAGGCGGTGTTGGTGTTGAAAAAATCTTCTAATTTCTAACTTTTTTCAAGACAAGTTTTCAATCGAATGAGCCACATACACTACCAGGGTACTTATTCGATCGTGCAGCTGTATTGCTCATTGGTTAACTATCAGCTAGTAAGCAAGCTCTTGCGCTGCCCTCCGTGTACGTGTAGGAGAACGTCCATTGGGTTTTCTCCGGGTAGATGTGCTGTGCCTACACCTCATGTCAGCCACTATAAAGACAGTTGGGATAGATGCACAAATTTATGCTACTTGGGTGACTATGTCCACAAAGCTCTGGAACCGAAATACACGTACACCCACGTACTAACAAGTTTGGATGTGGTTACACTAGTGTGTTGTTTTGGTTTGCTGACACGGCTCGGTCAGTAGGCTTGTTCGTTGGATGAGCCCTACGGGTATGCCCTTCTGCTGGAATTCTTTTGAGATGGTCCGCAGTGTGGATTTTGTCCTCACTGGACACTTGGTAGACGGACAGTATGTCCGCTTGCACTCATTTCCCCAATGTGCCTGGTGGTGCTCAAGGTCACCCTTCAAATTCGTACAGGCAATTGACGCCAGCGCCCATACTGTGTGCGCCAGTCCATTGAAGACCATAGTCAGGCTCACGCCCACGGAATGCACTGTTCACTCGAATGCCCACAAGGTCTGAACCACCCTCACTGTCCGTGTATGCCCGTCAATGTCAAGTTGTGGATCATTGTGAATTTTATAGAACTCTTGTTTCAACCTTACCACAGCTGATTTTGATCAACACGCAAGTGTACCGATAACTTACCTCACGATAATTCACGCAATGGTGATTAAAACCACATAGCTACAGTGCCCAGCTGCTGCTAGCAAATCAGGGTTTGATTGTCTGAATTGTTAGTTAATGGAGTGGAGAAGGTGTAGATAAATCTGATTTGATTTACCTGAGTTCGTCAAGCTCTAGATCTCTGTAAGGTTTTGGTTGATTTACCGAGTAACATCGCTGGACATGCACAAGCAATAAGCGTTGGTGCTGCCCATCTTGGTTAAGAATCGGTCCCCTCATATAAATGAAGGCGGATCGAGTCGTGTTGGCACTCTAGTGAACAGCTCATTCCGTTTGTTCGTGAGTCTGGCGATCACCACAGATGAGGGACTTTCTTTCTTTCGGTCTTCTCCAGGCGAATATGGTGTGCTAACAAATGGAATCCGCACCATCGGAAACGTTGTGGTTAGTTGCGCAGAGTTCTGTTAATTGAAAAGCAACTTGTCGAACGATCTGTCCGTGCATCGAGAGTTGTGAGCTCGTGCGGCGAGGGCTAGCGCTACATTCCAACGTCTTTTGTTTCTATTCTTCCCTAATCTAGAGTGTGATAATATGTACTCAAGTGGTGATCTACCTCTTGCGTTATAAGTTCAACTTTTTTATTCTCGACTTAGATTTGACAACTGGAGGCTTTCCACTTTCTACACCCGAGAGAGAGAGGGGTTTCGTTTTCATACTGGTCTGCTACTTGGCTAACCAACAATGGCCGTCTGGATCATAAGTGCCTTCACTTACAAGCCTTCTAAATTCAGACCATCGTATTTACACTGGGTACAGTGAGTTAGGTCATTCGTGGACTTAGCTGGTACAACCTGTCTGATTTGACTTGTTCTGTATTCGCCGATTTCGTTCCGTTTGATATATACTCAGGTGTGTGGGTTAATCTACTCAACTAGACGAGTTTGACACTACCACTGTGGTTGAGACAGACAGAGTGAATGTTGACCTACCAGGTGGTATCGAGGGTGGGTTACAGACTGTTCGCCACAGTGAGAGGTTTAATCGTGTAAACACACGAACACCCGGGAGTAGCGGTCAGTTAGTGTGGTGTGCAACGCGACACTGGGCTCGGCTCGGTTTGGTAAGAGCCTTTACCGGCTATCGTGACGGATCTCAATGGTTCGACCTAAGGTTTGCCCTTAGTCTGCTCAACACTGGACGCATGCAGTGGATCACAACATTTCAGTGGTGTTAGCTTCCGATGTCAACCTGCCGACGTGTTCTGCGACCGGGTAGAGTCTGTCCCGTTTTCAAGTTTGAGTTTTAAACACTGAGCTGAATTCTGCTTGGTTGGTTATTTGGCAACAGTTGAAAAATACCATCGCCACTTATTCGAGCGTGAGAAGTGTTTGGTGGCTATCTGTAACAAGCTACTTTTCCTCAATACACTCCTTTCAACGTAACAGATTTGTCCCAGTGGCTCTACTAAGACGATGCGTTGTAAATGTCCTATTAATTCGGATGCAGTGTAATCGACGCTTTTAGCGACTTGGCAACTTTTCGAAAGCCTAGGTTAAGAGCATTGAAAGGTCATGAAATCAGTAGACCAGTGAGTGGTACTAGTCTGAATTTGTCAGCATTGTCCTGATGTGACTATACTGGCTAAGAATTAGGCTAGTATCTACCGATGAAGACAGTAAACTTGGCCACGGATGAGAGTCGGTCAACGATTAAATTTTATCTTGAATTTTTTAGAACTTCTGAATTTCCCCCGATTTTTAAAATAATAACGTGTAATTCTCGTTTTCGAAAACTAAATGCATTTCTGCTTTCATAAAAATTCCTCAGAGAAGCTAAATATGTATGTGTCTGTTTGGTTAACAGCAAAACTTCAATGTCATCTCTCATTTTCGGAGGTTTAAATGCCGAAATTCGAAATTTGGCTGAACAGAGAAGTTTACTTAGGTGTAGGTCACAATTCGCCATGTTAATGATCAGAGTTATCATTTCCATGGCTAGTACTAATTTGTCATGGTTTTGAAAAATGACAGTGAATGAATGTAAATTAGATTCTGAAAAAAAACGGATCTTTAATGCCTCTAAACGAATAACGCTAGTGAATCGTCTGTCTTTGATCGTTTCCTCAAATTTTTTAAAAAGGAATCTCCTGGATGCCGATAAATTCTACTAATTTATTCCGGGTCAAAGTTGTCTTCCACTATTTCCTACCGCACTGTACTCAGTTCTTCACATTTCTACGCTCGCCAAACACGTGACATATTGTCAGGTAAACTTGATTCCAACAAACATTGTAGTAGTCAGTCATGGAGCTAATAAGAACCTCTGAATACATAAGAGGGATAGTCACTAGCACGATTTGTGCACCTCAGGAGGTGAAATCTTGTATTTTTACACGCTAACATCTTCAACAAAAGAAGAACAATTGATTACTTAGTCCTCAGTCACACAGTAAACCATTCAACAAGAACATCATTGAGGTTAACGAATGAATGACCATTACCATTCTAAGGAAACAACTGCTCCAGTTTCATGGTTAATTGAAGAACAAGAAAATGGGATTTTCACATGTGTCAGGCTAACTAAAGAATAACCATACCACAGTAAGACCGAGTGCGTACAAACAAATAATTTTACTCGGGTTTAATGGAAGACAATTAAAGAGGACGGGTTATATCAACTGATTTTTTTTTCTGGAATTCCTTTGTACTGTGTGTAGTGATGAATGAAAATAACATCAGCGAATCGGTTATGAGGAGAGCCAATGCAACGAGTTAAGGTTTCTGGAGGTACAGCAAAACTTGTTAATGTTCTTTGACAACAAACTGGGAAAAGTGATTGGTGAGCAGTAGATATCGTGGAGGAGCTGACAGGTACTAATACATCAAATGACAAAGTGATGTGGGAGAGGGAATCATTTTAAATACTGGATATGGAAAGATGGCTTTTTGACTCCCGAGTGAACATCAGTAATTTGAAGAAGTCATGCCATACTACCAAAAAGAAGTCTAGGTAGAGGTTCGGTATGTGTGCGAAGGGATGGGTATGTTTTGAGAATCTCCGTATGTTGAATCCTTTCCACGAAGAAAGCAAAACATTCACAAATTTGGGCGTGTTGGAAGACAAACTTCGAACTCAAGCCAAAATGATAGTCCGGATATACTATCCAATAAGGTGGAGTAAGAAAATCCAGTCACGTGTTTGATGCCAAACACTAAACACGACCGATTCGGTTACAAAACTGTGATTACGAATTGATTATAATTCACTAGAATGTGAAGACAAGAGTGTGCAGTCGATTGCACGTTATGGAACATTAGAACCATTGGTGAGTGGTTAGGAAGTTCCATCGTTAACTTAGGTGAGTTGACTCCGATTTTCAAAATACCTGTGTAAAAGGTCAACAGTTGGCGTTTGAGTGTAAGATTGGTTAACAACTTGAAATGGCATCTTTCTAAGTGTTTTCAGGTATATCGTTACGATTCAATAAACACTCTCGAACAATTCCAGATTCTTCATTGAGTGACGATAAGATGAAGCAAACTAGATAATCGAGGGCATCCAGGGTAGATCATGAGTTAAAGATGAGTTGCCTAGAACCCGTGATGTTCACTTGAGCATCCATTTGAGCGAGAATGAGCTCGCTAAGGACCCCAGGGCTCCAGCCGTGCATAAATTTGGATGAAGCTATCTTGTTTCAATTTTATGGATTGCTGTGGTGCAGATTATTCTTAAATATTTAGCGACTCTGTGGTATGTGGAACATTTCGCGAGTAACCCGGCTTGAGACTGATATAAAATCTCAATACCTCATTTGCAAGCGATTGGTGATAGACCGTCAGATCCGCTTGTTTTGATTCACTTTAACCGGATTTTCTTCAAATTCAGCTGACTCGAGAGTGGATGATAATCTAAAATGAAGTTCTGAGGGCTCCTAAGGATCGGTTCGTTATCTTGTAGAAGTTACAATCCAGTTCTTCAACAGCGGTAACAGGTATTGTGGAAAGAGAGTTCATGCCGTTCAGCCTCTTCAGGATAGGTCAGATCTCGCGGCAGCTGGGGCCGCCCAGTAGCGCGCAAAAACATACATTATCTATATTACCTCGCATCTCGTAAACTGATTTTTACATCGGATGACCTGTCTTTCTTCTCACGAGCTTTGTTGTGGCACGAGGAAGAAAATCTATTAGCAAAAATGAGGACTGCTTCCCAAGGACAACAAATATCGAAGCAGAACTTCAAGAAGTTAGCCAACTGATCACAGTAAACCGCCGAGTTATCGTTAACGAATAAGGTCAAAACTTAAGTCTACCGCTGTGTTCTCGAAGAGATTGCCAAAGTCTGTTTCTGTCATCTTCACAGCGGGTGAAAAGATTGTTGCTTGTCTGATTATAAACCATGGGACAGTGTTCAGTGTTACCAAGTGGAGCGCATATGGGCTACAAGCAGTCGCTGGTTGTTAAGGATGGCTAAATCGACAGGTGTGTTCAGAGACGTAGATAAGTTAACAGCGTTGCGCAGGCCAAGAGTGATGAGAGTGCTAGTATCCAATCCGTTGAGATCATCGTAACCAACACAAAGAGAAATTTCGAGAAAACCCAAAAAAAGATGATGAAAAGCCATCCACAAAGGTGTCAACATCATTGGAGTTCAGCTGGAAGATGCACAAATATTACACATCACAAATGAGTGAAAACAAATTAAGAAACCTTGGGTGTGTACTCGAGAGTGGAGCATTCTGCTTAAACACTCCAATAAAACAGAATAACTCATGGCAATCGGGAACCGAGTTGATTACACTACGGTTTATTTTGTCTTTGTCCATGTTATTCGGAACCTGACATGCCTGAATTCGTCAGTGTTCAATCGAAAAAGATTCTGTTTGAAGTCTAACCACATTTCTGTTCTCCCACATTTACTATAGATTTTGTAATGCTTCAGCACCAACCAGCTCAGTTGTACGAAATGCCGTACGATTCATTTTGTCTAAAATTAAGTGCATTTCTCGTAAATAGAAAATAAAAGTCACTGTTTGATACATGACAGATTTGTAACTCTTCTTGGGCTGATTGGACGACGAAGCTAATCATATGCTCAATCACGTTCTTGAGTTGCAGTGAGATTTAGGACACGTTTACGACTGTCATAAAGTTTGTGATGTTAGCATGTATGATAAACACACTCATAACCAACAGAGTTCACATTGACTGAATGAGCAATAGCATGATCACGCGCGGAATTTTCGGGAAAAACAATGAGATTTGCATGTTTCCTATCATGAGGTATCATGATAGTTATCGGAGTTTTGTAAGTGGGTTCTGTTATTTGAAAAAATTAGTCGGAAAATGGTTTGTTCTGACAGTCTGCTAAATGCACTGTTATCGCAGCGCCCGTGATTCAAAGCTGTGAAGTGATGTGAATTCATAGGTTGGTACAACAGAATAGGAAGGAATCGAGTTTTTGTTTCAATGTTAATTGAAAACGCAAGTTGTTGTGTGATATAAATGTGTAAAAAGCGGTTCCAAGGAGAGAAAATGGAAACAAACGAAAAAACTGGTGTATAGTATTTCAACATGTTAAAATGTGCAATAAATACGGAGATCTAGAGAGAGCAGATGGGAAAAATTATGAAAGAACACATCTAGTTACCTGTTGGAAAAATGAGAAGTAACCGTATGTTGTCATTATATTCAGAAACAGAATCTTCTCAATACTACTTGAATGAGCGCTTTGGATGCGGACTACACGTGTAAACAGATTAATCCTACACAATAAGAATCGTGTGAGGTTTGGCTGTAGACGAGAAAACTCTGTTGGATAGGTTACCGAGTAAAACAACCCCTTTCTTAAAAATCCCTTAGATTTTCTGATAAATGTTGAACACTTTTCAACCGATCTATTTGTTGCGATGAAACAGAGTTCCTTCGAGTCGATATTCAAAACACTTTTACACAGACTTAACGGCTAGACTTTTCCTAAAATAATAATCCACCTTCGTTTTTGCACTCTGTGCTTAAACGAAAAATCAAATTGGGCAAGCAACTGTTGACTGATTTGATCTACTTGTTAGAGTTCAAAAGGTTAATCACTGTATTTATACATCACCCACCCTGTGGAAGCCTATCTATATATCAAACCAATAGTATCAGTTTGGATTGCAAACCATTAAAACTTGGAAATGTTCCGTCCTAAGGACCGCATGGATTATACCGATTAATACAAAAATCTGTCTTTTTGGCCACATTTCCAAGTTCCATAAATCAGCTGCTATGTTTCAGTTATTTTGAGATACCGTACAAAAACATCGCTTATTTGAAGCATGTCAAACTCAATGCGAATCAATTTTTCGGAAATTTTGCCTAGATAAATGTCAAAGATAGGTGTTTTGTGTTGCAAGACGTATGTGGGACGTTAACTAAGAAATCAGAAACACGTATCACTGTGTCAATTTTGGAATGGGATATTGTACTGCAATGTGGAAGAAAAAAGAACTATTTTTCAAAGATGGGTTCACAGAACTTTTTTGCAAGAACTTTAGTCGACGTAACAAAAACAGCAAATTTGCCACAATTGGGTAATTGACCTTCAAAACGTGGGATGAAGCTAATGTTCACAGTTCACAAGTTCATCCACAAGCACACCATTTCTTCACGGAAATATAGCTGCAGAAGCGTGGTTGATGCTACTTGAATTAAACCATTGCTGTGACGGGAGACAAAAAATGTGCCTTGAGGAAGTAAGTCGCTTGTAGTGAGCTTAAAAATGGCTTAATTTTAATAGAACCTGAAAATGCAAAGTTCTAAAGCGGATACAGCGACATATGGTCAAAGTCGACTCACCCTTTCAACATATCTGTCAACCGATGTGATGCACGATCCACTATTTGGTAAATAGGTATTCGCAACCTATTCCTGGGCGCATTTTCCATTACACGACCTTGGTAAGCATCAGAGAACATCTCGTAGTCTAGACCTCGGTTAACCGGATTACTTGTCTGTGGGTTGTACAGCTCATGACCTCTGGTGATAGAAATTAGGCAAAATTGAACATAGGTGAAAGCAAACTGTAACAAACATCTGCCTTTCTAGCGTACGAGAGGTACGCTTATAAAACTAGATACAACTCGAACCTAAAGACCATTGTAACTCGACGCTTTATAGCCAAAAGTACAATTACTTGAAGCTCGGATGCTACGTAAACCCAACTGGTTTGCGGCATGTAGTGAGTTCTCAAATAATCTTGTGTTCATGAAGTGGCTCAGCTGTTCATTTACAAGAAGATTACTCCTTCGTTTCAGCTTCATGTCTGACTTTTGGGTATGAAACCATGACGTTTTTTAAATAATGTCCATGATCACACCTTTTAAACCTATCTTTACAATCACCATCCCATGGGACTCAACCGCTTACTAGAAAATTTAGGACATGTTTGCACTTAGTTGGCTTGGCTCCTCACCTCTGAGTCAAACTGTTTGCACATTATCCAATAGTTTAAAACATTAGCATCATCACTGAACCGTTCTGGCTGATGAAGTACTACTCATCAACTTTTTAAGGGGTATGTGAGATGTCCCTCATAAATCCACACACGTATTATACAAGTAGACTGATGGACCTTCGTATTCAAGCGTCTATCTTGTTAGGTCATTAACTGCCTCTTCACAACTATTTGTTACTCAGCTTTCACCACAAAGGTTACGTACGTTCCATTTGAGTTCTCAGTATATGACCATACGTTGAGCCGATGACATTACTTTGTAAGTATAAATTAATAATCCTGTCTTCTTGATGTAGATGTTCTTGGACATTCTGATAATGTCTAAGAAACCAAAGGTGTCTTTATTAAAACTAACCGATGGTCAGTCTCATTTGATCAACTAAATCGTAGAGTGATTACTACTAGTCGCTCAAGTATGATCCACAAAATGCAAGCCAGTCGTCTTCTATGTGTATACTCTTGTTTGTCCAAGTTTGAAACTTCCGAAGCACCCGTTTATCTTCTAGTTAGGTTTCAAAATAGTCTTCTTAAGTGAATGTCAGACAAACTGATAACCGTAACATTACATTTTCAGTCAAAATATTCCGCTATTTCAAATCGTTGAAACGGACAAAAAATGATCGGTCGGATTGACTTTTTTCCGTTTACCGTTACGCTGGTCTAACATTAAATATGAATGAACTAAGTACTCAGTGCTGCATCTTCTAAAATGTACACGGTTTACTAAAGCAGTTTGTCCAAGTTTGTCTCTGGGTATCTAACATCTTTCCATTGTTAATTCTAATTAGGGTAAACAACGTCATCAGACACCCTAAAACTGGTTGAATTTTTGTTTCCAATTCAATTGTCTTGGCATTTTCTTAAATGAGTTGAACTCCCTCATTTCAGATTTTACTTTACGACACAGATTCCAAAGGCGGACGACGGCGTCAGTTTTATATTCTACTGAATATTGGTAGTAACATGAGAAATTGGACAGAATCCCATTCTGTAAATTAACACCTGTTCCCAGACGCAAGATTCCACTGTTCACAGTTCACAGAATTATATTAGTTCTTGGAACTGGATTGTTGTAAGCGCTGTTGTGCATTTCTTGAAGCAGTGTCATATCGCTTTTTAAAAATAATCCATGTTGAATTCAACGGTAAATTTGGAAGTGAGCGGTGTAAACTCGCATATTTGTCTAGATTGTTCTCAGGGTTTATTTCCATTTATTCACGGTTGCAAGAATCTATTGTGAATCGCTTCAAAGCCAGCTCAGTGGTTTTAACATGGCTGTGAAAGGTGTCGGTTCATAAACACAACGTTGTTTGTCGAAACCTGTTGCAGCTTTCCAAATTAAACGCGACAGTACAGAATAATAGGTACTGACGCTGGAAAATATCGAGCTGACCTGCGAGTGACAAAAATATACTGGTGAGATCTGTAAGTCCACTGAGGATACCTATTCAGATACGATAATGAATCTAGTCCCAGATATTTCCATTATGGATACAAGAGAAATACGGACGAAATTAGTTTAATCGATAAACGCCACACAGCTTAGACCCAAGTAGAAAAATTATGTCATGACTTTTCATCACAAAAATAAATCTGTGAACTATACTCTGAAGTACACTGGAAAGGCCAGAATTCTTTCTGACGGATTTTCAACATCGTATTCATTCGCCTCATCTCCTTTTACAACATAGACTCAATTTCTGAAAATGATGGTTTGCAACCCATCTCAAGTGGATTCTGGCTTCATGTTGACAAGCCGCTGCCAGTGCTACATAATCGCGTATCACATTGATAATTTAACATATGACTGGCTCTGCACTGGTTTAAGTGAGATAATGTGGTCAGTTGTTACCGGTATAAGGTTTAGTATTCACGTACTTTATGTGAGGTGATGATGAGCAATAACTCGATTATCAGTAAGTGACTGTCCATAAGCTGCAAACGTTTTGAAATCACAACGTTGATGGATTACATGTCCGTTTCTCATTACACACTGATAGATATAAGTGATATCGTTTTGTTGAAAGTAGCCAGAATGGCGACTTGAAGTAAGATTGAAGTTAAAATCGCCTTTTTAAGCGTAAATAAAAACATTTGTTTTGAATATCTGAAGCAAGAATCAATTATACTTCAATATTAAAAAACGTTGTTGTGTAAACGAAACATTCTAGGAAGAGTTAGACAACTCTCTTAGCTGCGAAATGTAGAATTATGCGTAAATCAGTGTTTCTGACATTACCAGCAAACTGGGGCCATCATTTAAGCCGTTGGGCTCCCGAAAATTAAATAGTCTACGGATTCCCTGGAGAATAGACATAATCTCAGGAAATTGACTGCATGAGTTAACCAACATTTTGCAGTCAAAAAACAATTCGTCGCATCCGCACGGCAAATCAGATTAAATGAAACCAATCTATCAAGACTGGCGTACAGATACGGATGGATTTCCTCTTTTGGGATTCAATGGAGGCCACCGTTGTGCACAAACAAGTCTGACGCAAGTTACGTTTTCCCATGGGCAATATATCTTACTGTTCGTTTTCACTATTTCAGTAGTGTGCATAGGTGATCATGATAATTATAAAACGCTTTTTTAATCAAAAATGGATAAAAGCAGAATACATTCACATCGTCCACTGCTACTCTTCCCCCGCTGTGTTAACATGATATGCAATTCATTCTCATTTTCATTAACTTTTCGTTTTCACCTATGTCTCTTTCTCTGTCCACTCCAGTCATTATTTTATTTTAAACTGATGCATTTTTCGCCTACTTTTACGTTACATTGCGGTATTCTACACCCAACGATTATAAGGAAACCTCCATTTAGTAATAAAAATATCTTATGGGAAAACTCACCTTGTTGGATTTATGTTACAAATGGTGACCAGTGGAAACGGGAGATCCCGTTGATGCTCATCGTAGGCAGATATCATCATCTTTGAAGCCATTTTGGTATATTGTGTGAGCCAAAGGTGAACTCGGTAGGTGGTCAAACTGGCTATCGCCAGACACACAACAAGATAGAAGCCCCTGCAAAAATTACATACCAAATTTTGAATAAAGCCATTAGTAACATGACAAATACCAACAGTGTTTTCATAACACTGGTTGTCAAGTTTCAGCCAAACATCATGAGCAGGCCGCTTAAACAATAGAAAGATAACCACGCTAATCTATGCATGACTTTGATGTACTACGTTGTGTTTTTGCCACATGAAACCATTTTGACTGGCTGTTGTTCTGAAAATCCAACTGATGATTTCATTCACTATATCCTGTTGAAAGAGAACTCGTGAAACGATTATTGAATACAATCCGTTAAGTGGAGGGGAATACTGGTCTGAATTCATATGAGTATAATAATTGACAACGAAGATAGGTTGATATCATTCGGAGAATCAACGCGAAAAGCCGGTTCAATCAGTTGGGCTTTCATTCGTTTGACTGGATATTAGAGCATCAAGCCATGTTGACATCTGTGTGTGAAGCAGAACTAGCGAACGCAACCAGTCAGGGGGGCAGTCTTTAGGACGGAAGTGAACACACCTTATAAAGTTTTCGATGAATGTCAACATTCTCGATCTTCCCAGCCGACTGATCGGTAGGTAGTTTTATCCGTCTTGATGAAATCATTGGATACTGTTATACTTCCCAGTTGGAAATATTTGTCTGTGACATGAATTCCTCCATTCTTCCACAGTTATTTTGTTCGAACATTTGGAGCGTTTAACAAAACTTGTTAACGAAAAGCATAGTGTGATGGACATCACGTCTGACTCACGAGCATTTAAATCGCAGTGTAAGTTAAGGTCGAGTCGGAGTGTACGATACTAATGAAATGAAACAAGAAATTTTGGTAGTCTCTTTTAAAGTGGATACCAGGGAAAACCTATCCGAACGTTGAAGCTTCAGGTGCCCGTGAGTATTGGGCAAGTTACAAGAGTGTAACCCAACTGATTGTTATGATGAACGGATACAATCTTCCTGACAGCAGAATTTGAAATAAGGTTTGTGACTGTACGAACTCATTTGTGACAATGCATCAAAATTAACACTGAATCTAATTCACTTCTCATCCATTCGCTCATTAGCACCAATCATAAACCCAACGAGGAAGTTTCGTTTTTCGGACTACTGCTCGCCACAACAGTGATGTGGAATATTACACGCACACAATGTATCTTAAAAAAGTTTTTCAAAACAAGGTTGATACAGGCACTTCATTGATTGTAGCACGATGTCATCTCGGACAGTTTACCTCTTGTTAAGCGTTCTTAATACTCCACTCGATCGAATATCGGTTAATTATGCTGTATTTGCGACTGCGGATAGTCTGAGCAACCGACAGAACATCGTGCACGCGCACAACAACAGGCTGGTTACCGCAAAGTGCACGGCAATCTCTAACAGAGTGGCGCCATCCGCAACTAACAGTTCGTTCCTACAGTTGAGATGCCTACGAGACACAAGGCTTCTTAAGTTAAATACGGTACTCTCTACGAAAGGATTGTGTGATGTTCATAGCTGTAACAGTCTTTTACAATTACCATTAGCTTGCACCCAGACACCGAACAAACCGTTTAGTTACCTGGGAAAATACAGCTTATTTGATTAGTCAAAGCTTCTGCAAGTATGAGAATCTTTGAGTGTCTGGTTAATTGTAGTTGGAAATATTGCTGTTGTTTGTAGCTAGGGTTTATCAGTTGGGTAATCGGATGTCCGCCGAGCTTGGCCGCTGGGTTGCAAACGTTTCAACACCGGATGAGATGATAGCATCAGTGCGTGAGCGTCTGGGCGGAGAATGCGGACATTGGGATCGGCGATGTTTACCAGTTATCTTGGCTACGCAAAACAACTAACACTCCAAGTAAAAAAAGTTATGGAAAAAAACCGAGAAAGTGGTAGAAAATGAATACCTTCATTGTGCAGTGTACGCTAACTCTCAAAACATCTCGGTCATCAATGCCGCGGAACGTGGTTGACCGAAGGAATTCCACTCTGAGGCGTTGACTTAAAATTCTGAACTACGCCAGGACAATTTACAGGGTTTTGGGGAGATACGTATATCCGGAACCAATGACTCGAAGGCCTGACTCACGTAATAGCAAGGGCATAGTGGATAGGATTTTGGTGTCTGATTCCAATAACTGCTGCATGCAGTGTATGTGGTCGTAGCCACATCACACTTCTGAATGATATCGAACGGTTCTCAAATGTATTGAATAATAGTCCAGCTTTAGAGGTCGACTGATGAAATTGCCTTTGGAAAACACCACTTTAGTCTCACTCACGTATTTGGAAGGTGGTAGTACCAAAAATATAAGACTAGTTCTCTTGTATGTCCATAAAATTACGCCTAGCTACCAAAGCACTTCTATGGAGTCAACAGTGCGACAATGTGACTGCTTACAGCTGGTTTGTCTGGCATGGCTGTATCTGATAGGAACTTAATTTTTGTCGGTAGAGCCCTCTAGATCAATGCCTGACCACCGTGTGAAGATAGCATGATAGGTCAGGAAGTCAAAATCTAGTAGCCAATGTTTCGATCCGGGTTCGAAGTACTTAACATTCATTTTGTTCGTTGCCACTTTATTGCTGTTTATATAATTTGTTGATAAGATTAATACAAGCGCGGAAAACAACTGAACAAGTACATTGCTGTCATCATTTCTAGCAGCTATATAACATGATGAATAATTTGTCAACTGAGGATCTGCGATTACGTTTCATAAATGAACTATGCTTTGCCTTATGAACGGAAAACAAACAAACATTTGTTGTGAACAGTTGTTTGGAAAAGAACTATAAAATAGATGGCATGTCTTTTCGATTTTCATGATCACCTGAACGAACAACCTTTCTGTAAACTTAATACAAATAAAATGTTTGACAAATAGCAAAGTATACTGTCTGGCGACTAAATATGTTGCAAGCACAATTTGCCAACTTTAGTCACTAGCGATCATGTCAGTGTTTGTGACCAAGTATTTTTGTTCGATAGTAAGGAAATCATAATCGCTTCAGTCGTACATCGACAAATCAATGCATGCTTTATGAAGACCTCAAAAGACAAATGATCAATCACAGAAATCCTCCACTTGACGTAACCTAATTAGTCCAACATCTCATATGAATGATTTTGTTCAATAGGCTAATGTTTGATTCAGTATGGTCCACCAACACGTCAGTTGGATTTGTACAATTTGACACATGGACAAGCCCTGCTCAGACCTGGTAATAAGTAGTATGTGACTGATGAGGAGATAAAAAAAGCAGACTCCAGTTTGTTCCCTTCATTTTTTGTATTCTTTCCGATGACTAAAGTCTGGAAAACGATGCAATTTTAATTCCCACCTAAGTTACTGCCATCAGTAGATCAGGTCTGGCCACAACTTAGTTTACGCTAAAGGATGTTCTGCATTGTCAAAAAGATGATGTGGCAATAGGCTCACTCGCCCTATCGATAATTGTCAATCTTCTTCCGCATCACATCAGAACACAAGCACTGTCTAATTATGCAAATCTTCCGTGGATACGGCTAGGGTATTTAAATGACGCATTCGTCATATTAAGTTTAGCAGTGCAGTGTAGTACAGCAGTATCGGGTCCATAGTGGAATCGGAGAATAATCACAAAACAATGAACTTCCTAGACTGTCAGGTAATCATAAACGAACAATAAATGCTCAATATTATCGTCCATCACAATCAACAGACTCTGACCGGTGCCTCAGTTTTGATTTAGCACAGCTACAGTGTGTCAAACGTAATTTTCTCATCACTAGCCAGGGTCAAATGATAAAAAGTTTTCGAAACTGTTAACCGACAAACAGATAACCACGCTTGTGATAAGGTGAAGCATGGAAGATAGAAATATTTGGACTGCTTCTGCTGGGGTATCCAATCGAATATGTACGTCTGAAGTAGTAAGAAAAATTCCAGCGGACTACTTAATCGATACATTCTTTCGCCTTGACAACACCCTACGCCATCTGATAAAGATGAAGGACTGAATCCAACCGCAAGATCGTATCAGTTGTGTTTATAAGACAAAATGCACACATTGCCCGGCCGAATACATCGGCCAGGCATTCAGACAGTTTAGAATCTAGGAACATAAGAGATGTTTTTCACCAAGAAATGCACTACACGCAATAAACCTGAAACGTAGGTCGACTATGGCATTGCATTTGTTAGCCAAAGATAGAAAAATTAATTGACGACGTGGGGATCATACAAATTTTCAATTCTTACATCGAAGAAGTGCCCGCGTAATCCCTCGCAAACAACACACACCGGGCCTGTGTCAACCGCAATGATGGTGCCAACCCTTCCGCACACTTGACCAACCATCACAGTGCGATACGGAATGAGTCCGGTGAAAGCGGAATGGGTTCTATCACGCAGACTATGCCCGTCAATGATACGGGTGACCTCGTAAACACACTCATACACAGAGGGTAGCGCCTGCACTGGATGATTATCTGATAAACAACCAACCACAGTCACGTGATTGAGTAATTTCACTATTAGTAAGTATTGGCTATGTAATCGTTTGACTGGGAAATCGATTTGACACAGGTAGCTCGCGGTAACCGAAATGCCGGAAATATTTTCTTGAAACAAATTTTCACAGCACCGCTGTGTTGAGTAACGTTCGAACGATCTGTCACCACATGGCCCACAATATGTTTGACTTTATCAGAATCAATTTGTTTTCAGCTGTTCTAGTCAAAATAATACTTTTTTAATGGACGATTGTGGTGTTGGATGCTTTGACGTATAAAAATGCAAGATTGAAGCACCTTTTTTCGCAAATATATCATCTGAACCTGTCGCGAAGTATCCAAATGAGCTCTATCTGGCACCTCGATGCCGCCCATTCACAAAATTCTCCAAAAAGCAAATATGGCGGGGATAAGCATTTCCCAGGTCAACTAAAACACGTCTTACTTTGCACACAGAACCAGAAGACATTTTTCACGCTACTCCACGGATGCACACTACAACAATCAAACATTCACAGTTGATACTATATCTGTGTTTAATCCCGAATTCAGAATACATCAAATGGTTTGATAGGTTTTGTTTCCAGAATTAAACTTATGACGGTGATTGACTGCTTTCCTTTCTCCGTAGTTAAAAAATAGACGTACATTATTTTCTTCGAAATCTCTTTGAGCCCAGAATTTGCCGACAGATACACAGCGTCCGGACAAGCTTTGTCGCGGGAAACAGTACAAACAAATCTGAGGTTTATATCGATAAATTTTTCTGCATTTCAGCTAACGAGCACGCGTTCCGTGTTACTGCCTCATTCTTTGTCCAAGATGTGTGTGAATAATAGTATATTCACTAGGTTGTAGACAGACTGACCTTCCGGGTTAAATTTCGTACCAGTGAAACCGATCAACCTGGACCTAATTGTTTTCAGAAATAAGCTGTAAATTTAAAATTTTCCTGAAGCTAACCTACAGGTGGTCGTTCCTTCAAACAGTTACAAGCATGTCTGAGAAATTATCAAGTTTAGTGATTTTATGAATGTTGTTCTTCTGACGGATGGAGAGAGGATGATAATAATCACGGTAGCAGCACGAACATTCAACTGTCCATTTTTTGAGTTCTGTTCTCAAAAAACAAGTAACCTGTTTAGTGAGATTCATGGTGGTGCAGTGAGGTGTCTTTCCGTCAGCATGCATATAATAGTTGAAGGCAGTTAACTTCTACCAGAGAGTGAAGTGAATCGCTTTCAAGAAGAGTGATTTTTCTACGTACCTAATAGCTGAATGGTAGAAGTGGACACAAACCGCGACTCTTGTCAAGATGGTCAAACGATGTGGAAGTGATTCACGAATTTAAATGAATCTGTGACCACTGGTGCAGTGACCGACATTGCCGCGTGGATTGGAGTTTGAATTCTGGTCGTGACAAAGATGCGGACTATTGTTGCGTTCTAACCATAGCAACACTTTTCTTAGAAAGACGTTTGTTGTCCAGTCTATTTAAATGCTAACCTGGTGATCAATTTTAAGTGCTATTCAAATCATATTAGCATGCGACAACCGTGAGAGCGGCAGCAGATGTTAGACGTAGGAAAAATTACCCGTCTATTTGGGCTTCGACCAACAGTCACAACCAATTCCATGGTAGATAAGGAAGGATGATAAATGATTCACGTTACATCTAAGCGATCGAACATACATGATAGCTCAATACCAAGGAAGACGTGACATTTTGAGCCAACCCACATTTATTTACTTACAGGTACTCCAGTACTCTCGACCAACATCTGTGGAGTACGCTGCTAAACTCGTGTCTCGAACATTCTTTTATGTTCCACTAACTCTCTTAGTCATCAGCAAAATAAAATATACGCAATGATCGTTTTGAAGCGAAAAAGTCATTTTCAAGTCGAATTGGCGCTTTTGAGGGCAGCGTTCTCCTACTGCACAAGGACCGAGTTCTAGCAAGGCGTCTTTCGAATATATTGATCCCAGTACAACTCTGAAGTAGAGCTTCGTATCTAGAACTTTCTTGGGCGTTTTTGAGAAGAGCAAGTCTTTTGCACTCTTAAACAAAGGGTTTAGGCAATTATTATCGGGGAGCCTCATATGCAGAAATGCTTGGTTTGGCCTACCGCTTATTCTCGAATCGTATTGTTGATCAGAGTGTGTACTAACATCGGTTACAATGTGACAAAAAACAGAACCCATCAGCGACTAAACAGTTGAAAATGTAAAAGACGTCCCCTCATCTGAAGTTATAACCCAATAACTTGCAGTAAAAATCCATACAAGTTCGTATATGGAAATTCAAGAGGTAAACAACAGAACTTCGTGTGTTTGAGTTAATCAGTGCTCATTTTCCGTTGACTTTTCGGTATTAGGGTTGTCTAACTGTAATCACATTGCGGTAGCAATGCATCTGAAAAATAACCTCCTGGTATGCTAAGTCAGGTACCTGTGTGATCGCGTAGAAGTCTGGTTCAACTAAATTCTACTGTTTGCAATTATTGAAAAGGCACGAACGTTGTTAATTCTCAAACAAACATAAGTTGATCAACTTTTGCCATTTTAAACGTAAATGGAAGTTTATATTTTGCACGTTGAACCGGTTTATTATTAATGCTTTTTTAAGTTTAGTGTGTGGGTTAAGCACCTGGAAAACACCAGAATAGGTAACAGTGAAGGTTATCAGGCTTGAATTAGTTTTCGTGTTAAAACGATGGCTTCTAAGTATGCAGAATTCAATGTGCGCTAGTTAGAAATTCGTTTACCCCTCATCGGAAATGCACCAATTACCCACTGGGACTAAGTGGGGTTGCAATACCTACAAGATAATTGTATGCGATTTGTATTGTAAACTTTGAGTGTCACCATTATATCAACTAAAATGGGTCAAATAATATTGTCTTTAAGTCAGTCAAGTTTGGGAACTTGAGTATTGCTCTATCTCAACTTTTAAAATGGTTCGTGTTGCCGTTATTGGGATTGCAAGGGTATATTCCAACTGCGTAAATTTACTGGTAGCAAATCGAAATCACTAAAATATCTCTAGGCCTGCTGATAGTTGATATAATCAAGGCCAAGATAAAGACGGTCGAACTTTCATTCCTTCAACATTAAACGTGATCTCTGTGGGCAACAAATATGTCCTAGCTGAATACACATGTCCGCAACAGACAGATCGTGTTGACTTACTTTACTTTCACGATCCCTAACATTAGGTTGAGTATCAGAATAATAAAGGTAAATGGACCACTTTCTGTGGATGTGAATGTTTTCGTCAAGTATGGGTTTCGATTCAAAAATGATTCCCTAAAAATATGGGCTCGTCAATTTTTGCAGGTATATGGCTTTTTCTTAAGAAGTTCACGAGAAATTTGATGAGAAAAACTTTTTGGTTATATAACAAACACTAAAGAAGGTAGTTCAGCACACTACAGAACCGCATGAACAAAACAAATGCATAGAAAATGTTCATTACACATAAATATACAGTAGAGAGTAAAATTTCAAATCATCTGGACATTAGATGTAATATTTTCCAAATCCACATGAAAGAAGGGAGCTAAGATAATATGACGATTATCATTTGGCCGACTTTCAAATGCGGTTGAGGGGGGGTTACTTGTAATACATGCTATCTCATTAGTTAATACATATCAGGTGCTACTTTTATGCATCAAGAATGTTTCCCAAGCTTAATTTCATCCTTCAATATTTAGTCCGTCACTCTTTCTGAATCAATATAATTTGCAAGAACAACATAGTGGTTATGAGAAGTAATTGACTCTTAACTCCGAAAGTAGGTTAGGGGCGTTTCGAGGAAGCCGCAACCACCCCACTGAATCTCCGCCTGTTAAATACTGGCGATCAAATTAATCCAAATAACGCATTTCTCAGAATAAACATGGCTCGTCAAGCTTGCTTTGAAGATAACCTGTTATTAACAGCAGAATCTACTGGGAGCTGACTGCAGTCTGTCTCAGCGCATAAAACTGTTTCTATAAACGTTCCTTCGCCCATGGCCAGTTTTCCCAATGACACCTGCAACTCAAACAAACCCGAGCCATTCCACATTCCCCAATGGCTGGCAAGCGTACCACCCCCCCATGCACCCACAATAAACTATACCGTTTTTTAGCAAAATGTGACCCCCCATACTGTCCAGCATGTCTGCTGGTCTATCCTGGTTTTCATATAAGTTGTGCTTACATATGATCTGAATGTAAATACTTGATATAAATACCAAAAACAGCCATCCTCAAAGTTGACTTCAAAAAGTGCGCGAAACCATAAAAGTAATCACTACCAAATGTGACAATCGGAGAAAAGCAGTTTTATGAACTATGAATCGTTGATGATTACGCGAGGAACCTTAACATAACGTAATTTGTAGTTAATTCTCTAGTACTAGATATCGGCTACCATTTTTATTCATTTCTGCAAGTATTGCCTATTGTGTATTTGATTATTTTATTCGATCATTTATCGATTAGCTGTTAAAATAAATTGCAACGGCATTTGGCTGCAAGGATGGAATAAAAAATAAGATGAGCGGAAGGTTTATTTATTGTTCATAACAGATCATTATCAGATGTAACTGGAGAAGCTAGAATTTACTTGCAAACGACGCAGATCCGTTTGCTTCTATCACTGACAACATTTTTTCTCCTGGGGGAAGATAATGGCATTATTTTTGTTTCAATTTCTCTCTCTGGTAATCGTTTCCGATTCTTACCCGCGATTGTTTTCTTATCAGACTTTTTTCAAGTTTTCCAATAAATATGATTGTCATTATTGTACACAGGAAGAAATCTGCCTCTGTGTGTGATAGTTTGATTTCTCAAACAACGCAACTCAAAGTGGTGCATATTTTTGGCTAGTTTCTGTGGCAGTTTAAATTCGCAAAATTAGAACCTAGCAATTTCTTTGAGCAGAGGGCGTTTATGCAGATACGACAGTTATCTATCGGAAAAAGTTATCGGATACGTTACTCATAGTGAATCACCTCCAATAATGAACGTATGGCGGTAGAAAAATAGAGTTCTTGTATGACACCCTCCGTCATGTTGAAGAACGAAGACTGAATTGAGACAGTTCAGAAATAAACAGTAAGTTCCCCTACAGGAACAATTCGCAAAAAATTTGAGGTAATCAAAGTTGCGCTTGAGAGTGGTAAAATTGCTGAATATTTTGTGGCAAACATCACCACACTTGGAATTGTTTTCAAAAAATTTCTGTTCGTCATCACACGCTGCGAAACTTACTGGAAAGTAATATGACCAGCTTGGTGGAACACATGGATTAGAAAAACAATGAATTAAAGAGTAGTACAATGAGGACAAATGTACAAAAGGTAGGTGTCTCACCTTACTAAGACCCCTTGTCACAGAAAAGCCCAAGTAAGTATGTGATATAATAAAGCCCAGATAGTTGACACAATGAGATCGTTTTGAATAGAAAGCATATCGCAGTTAATGAATTAGTTATTGTACGGTTGGTCTTTAGGAGAAGAGACAAAACGTCTCTGAAGAGAAGAAATATAAACTGTATACTTTTGACGTCATATTCGGGTAGTCTTATGAAAACAACTCCCAAGAAAAGTTAACGGGATAGTTTGAGATTAAAAATCTGTGATTATGTCCAGATGTTAAAATGTGTCTACGTACTTTATCTACCAATAGACACGTACCTTTAATTGTAGACAGTGTAGAATTTCTCATGTCATGCAATCACATATATTAATTTTTTTGGAAACTAGGTGAGCAATTTAGAAAATTCCATCCGAAATAGATGTCAATCATAATGGTGTACTGTGCTGTCAATTAACCAGCTGAGTTCAAAGTCGTTCCGACTACCGAGAGACCAGTCAAGTGATGGCGTCTACATGAGATGTGGTAGTATAAAACCGTAAAGATAAGTCGATAAAGGTTGTGCGTCTTGATCACGTGCGTGAGTTGATGGAACTTCCTTTGATGCTTTTCAAGCGGTTGTCCAACATACATTTCTTGCTCTCGATGGAACTAACTGACAAAGAGGATGACACTGTTCGGTTACAAACCCACATTTACCATCATGTAGACGGTGCTTAGTCCAACTGAAATAATATAAATTCGTTTTGGCTTCGTAACTAATCGACGTCCACATATTTCAAGAGGTATTGCTGTTCGTGTGAATACTTGTTTATCAAATGTGCAAAACTGATGAAATAATACTGACCACTTGAACACAGGAAGAAATGATGAGTGACTTTCGGTACTTTTAAAAGATTTGCGTCAATGCTTCAGTGAACTGTTTTCTTGCAAAGCTAATGTTAACAACAGCCCTATTAATTAATTTTGTCAACATGACCTGATTGAACTCTTAACAGAGTACAGACCGAGAAAAATACACAGCTGGTTTTGACTTTTCTAATACTGTGTCCAGTCATTTTCAATCAGCCGGATTGCAACCGACTAGAAACACTGTTCAGTCGGAAATACCAGAAGTAATACAAAACTACTTCAGCCAGCAAGAACATGTCAGAAGACTTCCTGGGATTTATTTCGCTGTGATTTTGAGGTGCTGGCTCAATATCAGCTCATACTACATCATCCAGATTGTCGTGGCAATACTAATACTTCCATATTTGTGAGATTAAACTTTCGTTATTTTGCTGCTGAAGTTGTGCGTGGACAATAAATAAGCGATAAACCCTTTACTATGGGAACCCGTTCGGTTCTGATGTCAAATCCGATCATCATACCCGAAGAGCTCAGTTGGAGTAATGGTTGAGGCGATTTATTGACGGGGTAGTTAAGTCTTCAACATGTACGGCGCTCAGAAGTAGCGTACATAATCTCCTAGAGATTTAGTTGTCAATCACATGAATGTACACAGAAGTCATCTCACATTTCTTGATTTACAGCTATCACGGTACGGATGATGAAAATTGCACATAAGTCGTCATCTAATGAAAGAGTACTTTGTGCATCTCAGTTTGAAACCATCACAACAGTTGTTATGCCGGTCGCCAGTTTCTGATTTCAAATGAAATAAATGCCTTCGTGCTATGTAAAGTGTGCTGTATGCTCTACCCCCAACTTGTCAGAAAGACCAAACTAAAATACTCTGAGAAAATAGGGTATGATGTGAGATACTGTGAACAATGTTCATTGTACCTGAATAAAACGTGTGTTTTAAAAAGAGAGAATAAATTTAACTCCAAACTGAAACTCACATTCATCAGAATAGCTCACAGACTTAAGATCTGGTAAGTTTAATCTAAGAAACAAGGAGGCCGGCAACTGTACTGGGATACTAACCTGTACATATCAACTAGTTGCTAACACAGTCAAAAATTGGGGCAACATGAATATTACCGAGATTAGAAGGAAACTAATATTGCGGAAGAGGTGACTAAGGTACCTTTTTTGGAGCTCCAGCATAACGTCAACTTGAGAAAGCTTATTTGTTTGTTTCACTAGAAAACTATGAACGATTCGCGTCTAGTCTATTGTTAAAATAAGAGATCAATGATTCAACACTTTCAGTAACGTTATCATTGCAAACCTTGTCACCTGTGTCCAGCCATCTTTCTGAACGTACAAGCCACTGCACACAGTAGGTTTCTGGAAGGCAATAGTAACTCCCTTTCACTACTCTTCCACCCAATCTTCATGTAGTTTCATCTTTTATCGTTCATAAATTTGACGGTAGCTTTATGAAACTTCAATGGTGCGACTTCATTCAACATAAAGTGAATGGCTGTACATTGAATGTTTTATTTCTTCAAAGATTTAGCAGTTTGTCTTTCATAGTTGACTGCGCAACAGAGCTGTGTAATCAGCAGTTGAAAATTACGCTAAACCGCTTGTTACCTGCCCAAAGTGCAATTTAATCTCAGATCCTCGCCCGTCATCTTTCCTTAGCGCAGAGAATGTTGAGATGCGCGCTTAACTGTACATGCTTACGTGTACCTTTGCAGTCGTACAGAACATTGTGTTAGGTTTACAGCCAAATAAACGTCAAAATTACTGAAGGAACATCATCCGGCCTGGCTTAGAACTAGAACAAGCAAATCGATGAGAAGCTGTTTAATCTAAACGACTATACTAGACATGTGCGATCGTTGCATATTGTCTGCTATGCCCCTAAAGACCATTGCGAGTCGGTTAAATAGCTTCACCTAACGGCGGCATAAGCAATCATATTCCGATTAGTGATATGGTGTTATATGTTTAAACAACTCATTCATTCAATGAAGCTGCCGCGGCCGCAAATCAGCTCACCACCGTTAGTGACAGCGCAAAAGACAGAAAGTTACTTCCTAACCACAGGGTAACAAAGACTGCGTCGTATTCAACAAGATGTTACCAGAATTGTGTAGTACCTGCTGTATAACTTGTGGGTATGTAAAGATTCCATGAAAGCACCCAAAAAATGTACACCAAATCTTTCTCTTCGTTGATGGCACATACGCGTTTAAATACAGCTAACTATCTGTTTTCTCGTGCACATCCAGTGTCAGAAATATATTTAGAAACCGTGTTCCTTAGTATCCTGTTTAAGTTGGCGAAAGGCCAGAAAGTGTCTCAAGTGCTAGTTGACTAAAGACTTTGACAGAACGTTGTTCACCAAAGATGGCTGTTTCTGTAGAAAACGTAGTTATCATACTTACAAATGAGATGAAAATTATTCTAAAATGTGTTCACCTTCATTATAATTGGGCAATATATTCTACATCCGATTATTCCAGTGTTCAACTTTATTATGGACAATTCTAAACTGTGATAACTCTTATGCTACCTGTATGCACTTAAACTGAACACTGTTAAATAGACTATCGTAATTCGGCTCGAATTATTTCTAGTAAAACAGATCACGCGGTCTGACTTTATCAATCTACATGTGGGTTGTTAATTTGCGGTGTTAAAATTCCAATTACAATTGGCACCGGATTTCTACAGTACCCAAAGAGGGCACGTCCTATAATGTTACACGCATATCTGCTTTCTGCACTTTCAGATTTTAGCAAGATCAAGCAGGCAAAATTGCCCAGAGGTACTGTATTTAGTTAATGATAATTAAAAGTCTACTTGGTGGGTATACACCAGTGTTGCGTTTGGGTAGCAGTGGAACTGAAAAGATAGGCTTAAATTAGCTAACATGGTAGCATACCATGGTAGGTTTGATGTAGCTAACAGTTTTGACGTGAATAAAAGATCCAAGGCTTAAGTGAAAAATGGAGAGAGTTTTTGGTGTGCGCTACGCTAAAAATCCCGTTGAATTATGAAGGTTAAGTCATTAGACTGTAAGTGATATTTAGCATATCACAGTCAAAAGTCGGTCAACTGTGTCGGGACAAAAAACGTCTGTTTCTCATCTGTTTAATGGTAACGTTCAATTTTCTGCAGTTTTACAAAATGTTCACCAGTATAAATGGATTATAACGGATATAAGAATTCAGATAACTGTCAATTATTAATTCGACTGAATACTCCGTTAAAGTTGTCATGGCTAACCAACCACACCACAACTGATCAAAACACCATGGTCCCAGTTAAGTCATAATTGTGACAATCGTATCGCCACGTTGTCTCCGTGTGTGCCTATGATGTGGCTGACCTCACCTGAACTTGCCATTTGTTTTTGTTCGCTTTGCCCTTATAACTCTGTTTTTATTTAAATGTTATATATCCGGTTTGATGATAAATAACCGTAAATGAGTTTGTTCGCTATACCATTTTTTCTGATGACTACGCTGAGGATTTTCGAACATTCTCACCAAAAATGCCATTTTTCAGAAAAATTACTGCTGAACTGGACTAGACTCCAAATGTTAAAGAACGCCAGACACGACGAAATTCAGTTTACGATCTCAACGCACACTGTTCACACATTGCCCACGTTTATCGATGAGTCGCAGGAATGCAACGTAACCATCAAGATAACTTCATAAAAAATGGGTCAGCGGAACGGTGTTTGACTCGACCACAGTAATCCAGGAACGGTTACATATGGGACACTAAAGTGAAGTTTATACTAGCCGACGGAGCCAAGTATCGGTTATGACAGCTTTTTGGTCACAATCTCATTTTTTACTCATATTCACATCGTTAAACTCTTAAATAAAAACGCCCGCAAGTGTTTGAACTCTGCGAACAAAATAACGACAGCCGGATCAGTAGTAACACAGATACTTCTCTTTCCGCCTCATCATCATCATCATCATCATCATCA
>QNGE01000284.1:172022-191950 GCA_008508345.1 Paragonimus westermani | reverse complement strand
ATGAGTGTAACTGCTTTTCGTCTGACTGCTCCCCTTTGGCCTGTCTGACAAGGTTGCACCTGGAAGGACCGGAGTCCTAGTCAGCATAGCCCGCCGGATCAAAACAGTACACAAGCCCGACCACCACGTCAAGGTAGCAGTATAGGTCGGGCTGTTTCCGCCTAGGTGTAATTTCATCGTATCTTTCCCACAGGTCCCTTCGATGTAAATTGGATGCTTCATTTTGATGATCACGGTTCTAAATACAAGTTATGCCATTAGCATGGTAAGCTTTTTGCTCAAGTATCGTTACCTAACATCGTAATAATATTGATTTGTGATCTACCTAAGCTTACTCATATCACCCCAATGTATTCCGGCAATCGTTATATCACCACTCCGATTGACTGCTACAGTGTTTTTTCACCATGGTCACTGAGTAATTTTTGATGGCACCGTTTAATTTTGCTCGGTTTCATACCTTATCCAACCTGCTATCTATACAATTACCTCCACTTCTAAATTCTTCCCGCATCATCACTGTCCAAACTTGCCGGAGATCCATTAACTTAAGGCTGTTTTACACTGCCAACGCAATGTATTGATGTGGTAGAAACTGCAAATATTGGGCTGGTGGCTGCAATTACTGTGAATCAGACGGAGCACGCACTCTAGTCTTATTGAGCGGGACTATCACTTGATCATGTTACAAGGAGTTTAGGCCCAAAGAGGAGGCTAGCGATGCCTATGTGCTAGAGACGAGGATGTGGAACTTATGGTGCTTGAAAGAACTATGCATTACCGATATATTCAAAGGAATGGGCATGTGATATATCAAATTGGGTATTCAACAAACAAAAAGGTAGTTAAGACGGATCAAATACGTCACAGCAGGTTGCAGTACCTTAGAGTAAACAAGAAAGGATGGTGAAAAACTGAAATTATCACGGAAATGCAAATTTTAGTCAAACTAAGACCGGTTTTCCTGCATCAAATAAAACCGCTAAATTACAGTTTCTGAGTACTGGAACTAGACAAACGTTCAGGAGGAAATGCAGAAATTTTTCTCTGGGGTAAATACCAGGCATCGAGTCTTCAGAAATTACCCGTGAATAAGTCTAAAAAGAATCAACATTTCTGCAGACTATTAGCAGAGGTTTTCCAGTTAAACATTTCGGATGTCATATATTGGAGCAAAAATGCGTGACAACACACCAAGCACTAATATCACAAAGTAGGTGAAACGAATACATCATATTGTTCAGCACTTGTCGTTTATGATCGACATTCCGTGGTTAACGAGGAGGGAACGCGAAAAACTTCACTGGTAATTATAGTAGTTTCAAATGGCAAACTCTAACAAGTAATTCGTTTTTTTGTAAAATATACCCCTCTTTATCTCTCATTCAAGCGAAAGTATCATGATAAACTAAAGTGGAAAGCAACAAGGTGGAGACCAGATGTCATCGACACTATCCTGTATGAGATGATGGTAAACCTTAAATGAGCACGCCAGTAAGCAGTACATATGAAAAAGATTTCCTGTAAGTAGCAATGCTCGAGAAGAAAATTTTTTATTATAGTTGAAAGGACAAATCTACCAGCATACAACCACAGGTAAGTTTTCTGTAATCTAACGAAATGATTGAATCCCTTGAATACAGACCACGTGCAAGTGGAAGTTATATGCTCAAACGAGTGTACACGTTACACCGCAAATAATTATAAATCTACTAAGATATCGTCAACAGAATTTATTGCAAAGTTAAGGTGGATAAACCGTAATGGATAACTAACCAAAATAATCCACTGGGCCAACTTTCAGATAAGTTGTGAATTCTGTTATCGGAATTAATTGCCCAAACCTTATTTACTAAGCACTTTGGTTACTCAGCCATATTTTCTATTTTGCGGGCGCGCCCACGGAAGAATTTCACTGAAAATGTAATCTCTTGTGCCAGTCGAACCATAAGCACGCAGACTTGCTGGGTAAAGAAGTGAGAACATCAAGGATGCTTAGCTAGCTCGATTGGTATTATATTAACAAGATCTCTGACAGTTCCAGTGTCATGACAAGTTCATCCATACGAGCAGTGCCGACGATATCGTTTTGATACCCTTGTCACCTATGCTAAAATGTGAGTGGTTTGAGCTTTGTTGCTCGACGAAACATCAGTCCCAAAGAATGATGATGATTTGTGTCCTCAAACCTCCAAAGATTGCTGGTATTCGTGCTTTTAACATAAACGAGGTGAAACTGAAACCCAAAATAACGCTCCAGATAAACATTGCTGAGTGCCATTGGCCAATTAATCTTAACTAAGATACAGTGGTGATGGGAAAGCCACCAACGCTTTGACTTTTCTAGACGTTCTGTTCATGAACTATGACTATCTTCATCTTCAGTAAGAACGGTCAACACAACCAAGCGATCTCTGACGCTTTCGAATCTCCTGATAGTGCAGAGCTTGTCACTGTGTGCACGTGTACATTTCACAACTTTGTCAAACGTACAACGATCGCAGTCAGAAAAGAGTACTATTAAGCAAACAAAGCATCAACACCAGAGCTTTCGTCAAATTCTCACGGCCATTCCGAGGGCCTGTCCGGCAACTCACCTCCAGTTTTGTCATTTTCTTGGTTGATTTTTTTTAGGTAGAGTCCTAATCGGTACATTTTGGTTTGGCTGTGGCTGTCATTCGCAACATAAGCACAGAATAACTTTGGAAACCTACAATGGTATGAATCTTCAGGTGGGACTCTGGGGTTATCTGGAAAGTTGTCCTGCAAGGTTAGCTTAGGCGGCATCTAATCTCAACTAGCACCTGGAGATTGACTAAATAGAATTGACTGGATCAACAAAATAAACCTTTTAGGAGGTCCATAAGCTGTTGCGGCTGAAATGGACTAACAGATGATACCGTCATGATATCGCGTTACACTGTAGCATTCCAGGTGGGGTTGATATGTTGCTACGAAGACAATGCTGTCTTAAATATCATCCCAGATAAATAACCAGTCTTTTGGTTGAAATGTTCAGTAGTCTACGCTACCTAACCTTTCGAATACATACAGCCAGATAGTCTATAGCCAGTTTTCTGAAACCAGCTAATTTTTCTGCTGCGTCAATCGTCGATGTACAGAAGCTAAACTAAACTGCGACAGCCCGTTCAAACTACTTCACAGATTTCAACAAAACTCGAGATATGTATTAGAATATCACATCTTTGTCTGTCCTTAAGGATAACCGACAGTAAGTGTCTAGCAAAAAAGTGAATTAACGCCCGTCGTGGATCGCAGCGCGTTGCTGACCTTCCGCACGCCGGTCTCCTCCAGGACATATGTGACCCATAGGATTTGAAGACTTTTGCGTTGGTCTTCAAATGTACAATCACTACTACGCTAGCTGATGCTCCTGGTGCAGTCGTTATTGCTGAGCCGGCATAACGTTTGAACTAGGTCCTTGGGCGCATCACAGACTGGGGCTTTGCTGCTCGTCTAGAGAACTGCAAGTTTTTTTATGTACTCAAGAAAATTACGAGGCTTCAACATCAAGCACACTTGCTGGCTTCCACGTCCCAACACCATTCAAGTTGTGATCGACAAACAGTCGCCGTGAGACCTGTTAACTTCGTGTTTATTTTTGAGCCTTATTGTTGCGATGCGCCGCGTTTAAGGGTCTACGAATTAATCCTTGACAAGAGACATCCACCAGGAATGATCAAGCGAATGTCAAATTTAATCGTAGGAAGTAAGCCTGATACTGAACTGTGAAAATGTGCTGAGGTATTTCTATTCCGTCCAAAATTTGTGCACAGCGATCCTTGAAGTTACGATGTTGGTAGGCCGTCTTATGAACCTCTTTCAATAAAATAAAATAGCCAATTAAGTTGTTCGATGCCCATTGTGAGCAAGCAATTAACTTCAGCTCAAAAAAGAGCTTTTGCCATCATTTTTATTGTATACGATTTTCACTAAGTGCTCTCTGCCTACCGCTTCAATCTTTTGACTAATCATGAACAGCTTCTTGCAGATGTTGCGGTAAATAAATTACTTACAGAAGGTTTATCTGGTCAACTCTACTGATGGGCGATGAAAGTGGATTAGCCATAACGTATATTCCTATATTCAAGATCAAATAAGTGGACATTTTAACCCATGTTACCTGATTTAAAAGATCTTATTCACAACGAGTCTTCATTGTAACGGATTTCGCCAGAGTCGAACCAATCAAGTGTTCATCGAAATCAATGGAACGCATCTAATCACCACCGAGGTGGTTGTTGAAGTAACACATTGTTGTTAAACTTTCCAGCTACATTCGGTGTTCCAGAAGTCGTGACACAACCCCAAATCCTAATAGCAGACAGCCTTGGGTCGCATCAGGGAAAGTTGAAAAGTTTCGTCACTGAGGTTCAAGTCGAAACAACCATTCGGATACTCTTCTCCAGTCCGCTTTACCCTGTTAGTATCTTCAGAAAATCTGCACAAACAAAGGTGTTCCTGAAGATACTGCTCAAAACTCTTGTCCCGTCTGACCGAGGCTTCCATGAACGGTCACTAGCACACACAGCCCCCATTGTACGGTTACACCTCGAAAGCAGCGCAACCCAAGTGCGACGACCGATGAGACCCTGGCCGGCAAACCATCTGTTTCCTTCGCAAGAAAAGTGTTTCAGTGTGAAAGTGTTAGGGTTAGTGTAGAATTAATCCGAAGAACACGAGTGTGAAGTTTTACTTCTAGTATGATAAAATGTTAAATCAGTGTGAAGTTCAAGTATATGTTCAAACACTCACGTCGTATCTAGATCACTTGGTTTGTGTATATACAAAGAGGTTATTCTTAATGTTTCCGCAGGTTTGACTGATAGCTAAAAGCAAAAATTATCCGGAATATGTTTTATCGGTGACTGGTGAGTTCTGCATGTTTAGAATTGGTGACTGTTTGCAGAAGGCTTCTAGTTACCATATTCACTTCAGTTCAACCGTGTCAGTTGAGTTCTACATCAGTAAGATCGACTATGTAAAGAAGGTGGTGTATAGGCTAAAGATACATATTTCGCAACTGCGTCCCCGTACGTACGTAAGTTAGGTATATTTGTATCAGAAACTCAGACATTTACCTTTTAACAGTAAGGAAGTCATTTGATACAAGTTGAACGTCCCCGTCGTAAGATCATTGATTGCGATAGAGAGAAAAGTTATCTTCTTCTGTAGAGGCGGTCGAGAACTCTAGGTATTACTTACAAACAAATATGGCTGACCGTTTGCATACGACAGCTTGGTGGATCTAAGTGTACGATCAACGGCGGAGCGATGTACACGTTCGTCTCCTGAAAGCGTGGTTCGTGGCAAGAATACACACTACTGACGGGTTCTAACAAGAGCGAAACTCGAGCATAGTGTTTTTTTTTAACTGACTGAGCAAAACATTTGTGAAAATGTAAACATTGCAATGAGCTGTAGGCGACACTCAACTTATACTTGTGCGTGGTTGTCAGATTATCTCCGTTAAGATACAGCTGACGTTTTAGCAAGCAATTTTTTTGATGGCAAGTTCTCATAACATTAAAGCTACCAAGGTTTTCTCAAAAAGCACTCGAAAACAAACTATAAAATCAATAAATGCGACATTTAAAGCGTATACAATATCTCGCAATGTTGGTTAGGATTGAATCAGTTCGAGTCTAAAACACATACGAAGCATCTATTGCTTGCACTTCAAAGAGGATAAGTGACCATATATTACAGTATGACTGAGTGGTACGTGCAGCCTTTGGTGTGCATCACAACAGTTATTGTGGTAACTTCCGATTTCTTCCTTCACTTCAAATTGTTTTTCAAACTGCACCATTTTTAATGGTTGGTATGGCAGATAAGACAGAATAATACTTGTGCATATCTTTTTAGTACATTATTACCAATGTGATTTAGCTATGGTTTAGCTATGAGTTAGCTTGTATACTAATTAAAAAAATACATCCCATAATTTGTCGTTGAAATGTGCGCATATTGCGTAATAGCTAATTCCTTGCGAGCTTTCATTCACATATGCGTTAAAAAATTACGCCACTGGGTGTGTTGATGCACTTCCTCATTGATAAGTCCTTAATTATGAGTCACTGCGTTGCATTTTACATAATCTGTAGCGCTACTAAATACAATCTGTTACTGGTTATCATAGAATAAAACTCATTTCCAGCATAAGTGATCCCCGGAACGTTCATCGGTTGAAAAACAGTACTGGTACAAACGACTATGCTTCTCCATGGACGGTAAGAGTGCACACATACAGTACTGCTTTTTGTGAACTGCGCCGAAGTTTTCGCATGGTTTGCAGTGTGTTGGTGAGATATTCGTGTTAGTTCGACTAATAATAACAAGCGAACCTAAGTGTTTTTGCCTGATTGTTAGGAAAACAACATTTTGAACGAAGAACCTTATATGTAGGTAGCATTATTTCATGACACGGGTAACTGAGGGGAATTAATTCCATGTTGCACTTCACTCACTCTCATCCCCAGATAGTTCACATGGTATCATTTGAGATATGACTACCTTAATCAAGCGGTGTAAATTGTAACTCAAGAAATTCAGGATCGACTTCCTGCAGTAAGTTACTGGACACGCACAGACACTACGACCATACGACTATGGTCATATAGCTACGTACGGCTGGCAAATAATTTTAATGTTCCCGTGATACACTTCTATGATCCAACGGTACTCATGTGGGTCAGCGGTGTGGAGGGGAGGTTATCCGTAACAAAATCACGTTTTGGCTAAATGTGCGGTTCACAGCCATGTGGCAACAGCTACACAAAATGTCGAAGTCCCGATAAATAGAAAGTGTAGTCATGAAGTTAACTGTGATTTTTGCTAAGAGCATCAGTGTGTTTGGATTTTTTTACTTTGCGTCTTTTTCAAATAACGTCAATGAATGTTGTGTTTTTCTGACTTTCCCTTGTATACTTGTTATCTTGACTTATGTAAGAAGTTGAAGTTTTGCTATAATATTCACCTGTTTGCATTGGTTTATATTGCTCAGCATTATATCGCTAATTAGGCATTGACACATCTGATTTTAACTGCCTCATCAGATTTCCTCAATTTCCTGGCGGTATTTTGATTATTAAGAGCTCTTATGGACCTTGTGATGGGCCACGGGGCCGTAAGAATTTTCGCATTCACAGCGGAAACAACGCAATGAAAATACGTAAATGGACAAATCTGAATCACGTTGCTTCGTACAAAGTGTGCTGTGCATGTTAGTGATTTCCTTTTTACTCCTGGTCTAGGTCCACTTAGCGATTAAACCGATGAAGTGAATGAAAAATTACTTAGTAAAAGAGATGATTTTTTGATAGAGAAATGGAAATCAAGTGGAGGTTGATAGTAATGTAAGACCGACGGTTGCACCATTGGATTCTCCTTGGGGTTGTATCGGTTTCTTAGTACCTGACAAACACGCGATAAATTCTGTCGAGTTAACTATGGTGCATTTGAAAGTTAGTCACTTAGTAAGCAAGTAAGCTTCAATGTACTTCACATGTAATTAGTAATCTAGTGGAAGATTACAGCATGAAGGATTAAAAGTCGTGATGGATAAGGCATGCGCCTTGAGTTTTATAATATTGGTTTTCCAACTGTTTCAATAGATGTTGTTTTTGTTTCAGTGCACCCATGTGATCAAATCGGGTAAATGGCTTGCATGTGCATCGCAGCGCGTTACGTTGTTTGTATCAACTTGGTTTTCGATTGTTTAAGCTATGTACATATCCTGGTGGGCCTTTAGTCTATGCTTGTTCGTTTTTTCTCTCGTACAGAAATGTTGCTGAGGCTCATATTCTGGAAGAACGCTGTCTCTCGGCGGTTCTGCGTTGCACAAAGTTGTTTCATAAGCATGATAGATCATTGAAACTCAAACCTATGGTTTGCCTATTACATGTGGGATGAGCCTGTCGTCATGCTATTCCGTCTTTTTCAGGTAAACAGTCAACAACATGTATTACAAATGTTCCCATGAATAAACGAGGTAAACGCAAAATATTCTTACTTTTGCCGTCGTCTAGGATGATTTCAGGGACTAGAAGAAAACTGGACTTTAGAGACTTAATCACATCCGTCTTGGAAGCCGAATGAAACCGGAATGGGTGAATCTTTGTGCTAAACTCCTGTGGTTGAACATAATGATATTTAAAGACCACTTTTGCAGAAACCATTCTTGCATTCATTGGCCCGTTATTTATAGAAAAGCCGATGCGCCAATGGTGGAGGAAGTAAGGCCGTATGTGAAGCCATTTTTTTAAGTCAGATAAACAATGTGTAAGTATACATGGTAAGAACAATACATGATATTAAATTCCAAAGATGTTGATAATGACTTCAAACTCAAGGAAATAACATCTTGGCTTTTCTCGCTTATATAAGTGTATTTTGTTTCTGTGTTATTCCACACATTTCTCTAAATAATGTTGGCGGGTGAGTACAATTTTACAACCGCATTTTAATTTGTTCCACTGTAATTTGTGTGGTAAGTTCCGTCGTGAGTTAGAATTTTGCTATAATATTTACCTGTCCAAATGTTTGTCTAGTGATGAACATACATCAAACACTTGTATTTGAAACATATGAGTCAACGTGCCTTTTCAAGTTCAACTTTATTTCTGTTGTAGATCAAACTACTTTTAAAAAATTCACCTGACCAGATTATTGTTATAATGTGAGAACTTGCAGAATACTTTGATCTTTTATGTGCTACGACTACGCACAAAACGAAACTTGTATTTTTATTCACCGTACATATTCTGCTAAAAGCATGTGAAATTAATAAATTAGAAGCAATTGATTATGCACATGACCAAACTGTTATTGAATTTACTTCCGGAGAACAACTAAGTACGCGATAATTAAGTAGTTATGCAACTGTTTCATATAAGTCAAGGCTTCGGCTGGATTTGAACCAGTGACAAACATAGTATGCCTCAACGAGCCAAGCGTTCTACCGGCTGACCTACGAAGTCATGTCAGGAGCAGGAAAATTTCACATTTGAACTCTGCTATCCACCCGTCCTACTGTCTCACATGAAATCTACCAAATGATCCTGGAGATCGACTACCCCGACAGGATTTCTCAAACAGCTCACAGTGGAACCCACCAACGCCACTGCCGATGATTTGTTGGATTTCACATAAGACTGTGGAACAGGTGGGTAACAGAGTCTAAATGTGAAGTTTCTGGGCTACTGGCGTGACTTCTTAACTAAGCTGGTAGAGAGCTTGCCGCGTTGAAACATGCTGTGTTTGTCTCTGGTACGAATCCAGTCAAAGCCCTAACATTTCACAGTTGGGTCTCATCCAAACTCATAAATCTGCCACACCGCCTAATAATGTTTCATATAAGTTGCTTTCCCTTGTAGCTGTTCGACCAATCATCTTGTTTTTGTGAGGCAGGACTGATACAGCGACAGCGACTGATTTGGATCATCGGATTGGACTCTGAGCTGGAATGTACCACTTGAGATGAGATGGCTGAATGTTATGTAAGACAGAACCCCGGCTGACTTGATGTTAAAATATTGCATTAGCTATTAAGTAATTTGACAAGCGTGATCAAAATGAAGCACACATATCCCATTTTTAGTCTACTCACACCTGGTTATGACCAAGTTCGGTACGGAGATGGCATTTGGTGAAAGCCAACAGCTTGTAGGCACAGTTTTGCTGGATACGACGTTACTTCTTTTCGTCTAGGTAAATTCGACTTTTGTCACCCATCGAATCTCCTCCAGAATATTTATCTGCCTGAACTGCTGTTACATTGCAAACATTCTCCAAGTACGTAAGTGGCGCTTTTATGCACAACTATCTCGTTGTTCACCTCACACTTTCTCCGCAGTTTTGTGATCACGTTGACAATTGCGAGCAAGAGATGCGGGAGATTATTATGCGAGCCGGAGTCACTTACTAAGGATCGGAAATTGTTCAAACGATAGCATTGACATCAACCTTGTCTCTCCTTTTTGAACTTGCAGGTTACCTTCGTTTCGCAATCGACTTTTTCCCCATCATACTCTCTTAATGGTTGAATGGAAATGCGCCGAAGTTGAAAAGAACTACCACTATACATGATATGCTTTGCACAAAGTCATGTGGTTGAAACATATGCACCCATGTAATATTTATTTTACCGTTCTGGTAGTCCTATATAAGTTTACATGCTCCTCTATTAGTACGAAGGCTGTTAAAGTCAGGCTTCATTCATATGAGCCACGGTAACGGTGAATAGGTATTCAATGTGGTCACTCGTGAAATGTGGGTGTTACCGCGTCATACTTCCGGAATCAACCAGTAACTCTTATCCAGTAAGATCAACCGTAAGGACGTTTATTGAAAAACACTCCGCGACTTTGGAATTAAAAAAGCTATCACAAGTTTTATCCAAAGCCACGGAATAGAACCCTATGGTTAAACAATGCGACTGTCATATTAAATTGTTATGAATAATAAATACTCAATTTAGACCAGTATACTTATAAGTAACCTCATATATTATGTGTATTTTACTATGCCCTCAAGCAAAGAGTATGATTCCATAACTATCCGGATGTGTTGCTGGGGTTGTTATCAAAATGCGGAACGTCAGTCATGAACAAAAAGTTAATATTTACTGGCGACAGTGTTATAATATAAATGAGTATGCGTTGACTTTCACGACTACCTGTGCAAAGTGATATGTAGTTTTCGATAGGTGTATATAAAAATCAGCAAATAAACAGCAACCTGATATTTTACGTTAAACAATAGAGTCTGCTTTAAGTACTACGAGTGTATCACCGTACAACAATCACCGAAATTGTGCGTGTGTGTTGTGGATGCATGTTTCTTTGTATGCATGATAAGGGCAACTTTCTTTGAACTCAATGCCACTTTCTTCGGTCATACAACTAATCTGACGCAAGGGATGCTTGATGATCCTTAATGACTCACCTATTACTTCAAAGCCACTTTTTTGTACATTTAAGTACGCGCTTTTAAGTGTTGTACGGCGTATTTAGAAATCCACACACTTTTGACGCGGCGTGTTTTTGAGTGGTGGCAAGTAAGCGCGAGCCCACTTCATGCCTTCTCCGTTCCTGCCTTGGTTTCTACCAACAGTTCTTGAGTAAGCTAGAGTTAACGATACTGAGAATATACGGTCTGTCTTTGCTTTCTTCAAGTTTGATAACTGGTGTAACCCAAGTTTGAATTTTTCCAGTAAACTGCGTCCGGTTCACCGCAAACCGATGAGTGCTGATAGGCGGTTTTCTCCAGACCTTTTTTTACACTCAATCCAACAGTAAAATTTGGTCAGACTGTTACCTTAATTTTTTATCACAGCGCATTTATACCTGCACTTTAAACATAAACTGGTGAATCTATTCTTTTTTCAGTTCCTCCTACCATATAGTTTGCATACTAATCCAGTGATCCGCAATCTAAACGCGTTCATCATCTAATTTTGGTCATGCTACGTATTGTAATGTGTACAGAGTTTTGCGCCAGCAGCGTGGCAACAGACGTCTTCTGCCTCGTACGTAACGCACAGTTCAGACGTTCTTCGCCAACGTGTGTTCTACACAGGACTGCCGATGGCGATGCAATTCATATTATTTACTGCTCCAGATGCTACCTCATTGCGTTATATATCCTTGCTTAGTTGGCTGACCCGATTGCAACCAATTTACTTGTTGATATGCATACTTATATTTTATATCTAGCCACGAAACCATAAGCGATTGTACACAACTGCAGAGGCACCAAGTATGCTTAATCCATCAGTCCTGGAAGTTCCCGTGAGTCCGGAGCTGCCTTCACTCTTGTTGAAATCACGTGGCATATGCTTTATTGCAGATCCACAACATTGTTTCTTCTCAGTCCGTAACTTGTACACATAACCAGAACCATCTGCCATCTTAATTTACTACAGCTCCGAGCGCAGTAGTCTTACTGACTTATCGCGATCATAATCCCTCCTGCCAAACTGCTGTCGACGCAATGATCCAACAGATGGCTCCATCTGGTATTCACAAACTTTCACCTGACAGATTAAAATACATATGTGTATACACATACTATTGAAAAATTTGGAATTACTTATTATCTTTTATAGGTCATTTTTTGTGCGTTAACACACATCTTTTGGTCAATCCTCGGTAACTTTGGGATGATACATCATGTTGAAAATGACTGGTTAGCGAACGAATAAGCAGCAGTTTCTGCGCATTGTCTCCTTTTTTATCTTTTCAAATCGTTGATTGATAAGTTAACTACACAGTGAAATGTTTCAAGTTCATTTTCTCACCGACTTTTTAACACCTAAACTTTCACATTCTACGTTGCGTGTAGAATTGTTTATCCCGCACTACCAACTCTTAACTCCCGGTTCTGTCATTTCTGTATGCGGCAAGGTTTTTAATCAAACGGACCCCGACTCATATGTGTCGTTCCATTTTTATTCCATTTTATTGCGTTTGCATCACTTTCTTGTCGTGTTTGCTTGCTATCACACTCTCAACTGCTTGCCATTTCGGCGCGTACTTAGGTCGCACGGTTCATATCATGCATAGTTAACTCAATAAATTTACTGGGTGTTTAAAGCTTTCACTAATGGACCGTGTGTACTCTCACGGAAGGGTGAAAATTAGCTGCCAAGTGTGATGTACTTCACACGTTAGCATGTGAAGTACACCACGCACATATTCGAATTATCGAGTCATCATTTCCAGCAACCCCTGAGATGTTCACTAATAAAATGAAACATTAGCAAGGTCATTGAAAGAACGTTTTGTTTTTGAAAAAGTACAAAACTGTAAAATTAACCTTTCGGATATAACAGAATATCGAGAACAGTTTAGGCAGTGTGAAGAAAATTTCTGGCCTGTTGTACGCCACACAGTTATATGGTGGGAGCATATGAGCTCAGTAGAGTATATATACTCTGTATATATACTCTGTATTACAGAGCATTAGAGTATTAACTGATCGTGTATGACGTACAACAATTTGATGCTTTACTTTGTATTGCCAAACTATGGGCTGCAGGCCATAGTATCATATGGTACCATATGGTACATGCTTATGATTTCGCAATTTCTACGAAACTGCGGAATGTCTTCTCAGTAATCTTGTCAAAATTTGTTGTTCCAAAAGAACACCTTAGGGAACGTTGGAGACAGCAACCGTTGACCCTGCTAGCACCAATTAGGGAATATATTACGAGTGAATTAGGGCTTTCTTCGGGAGATTTTGGGAATAGATTATTTCGACCAACGGTGTGTTGGTTGCTGAAAATGTATCTATTTGCCTGTGCGCCAGTGCACTCCCCATTTACAAAATACATGAAGTATCTAAAACAGGATGTTGAGGAATCGCATTAATTAAATTTGAGAGAGGTTTCTTTGTACGTATAAACTCGTTCTCAAAGCGTTACACTTGTTAAAGTTGCGATCGAGATTGTGTCCTGAATACTCAACGAATTCTTAAACAAATTTTTAATTAATCTCCCGCTACAGCAGGGGGAACAGTAATTCAGTTTTCACAGTCCCGACAAAAACGCATGATCATTGGGTAAACGCACTGGACGTCTAGCAAAAATATGCTTTAGACCATGATATGCAGGTTTACGTCCTAAGGACTACATAGGACCATGTATAATAGTCCTACGATTCAACCAATAAGGAAACTAACAAACTTGAGAAATCAAATCTCAGAAGTACGTCGTTATGATAACAACAAGTTAACCAGTCTACGTGATATGAGAGGTTTAGATAACTCACTTTCTGAATGCTACTGCGCTTCGTTTTCTACAACAACCAGACATTCTCACATATTCAAAAACTCGCGTGCAAATAACCGAAACACTTCTGGATGTGACCTTGATGATCATTCATTTTAAAAATTCTAAAATAATATCACCACCCCAGCATTGTTGTTCAAAGCAGACTTCCAAGTTGAGAGAACATATAATGTTTGAAATTAATTTCCGCGTATCGACGACCGTACTAATCGCTTGTTGTTTGAGTAAACATGAACCAAGCTTTAGTGAATTTAGCTATTTGATGCTACATTCAGTGAAATGCCCGTTCAAAGCAGTGACCACTATGTCTCTGTTTTTACTGGATTTGGCGAATATCAACGCTGCTCCTGGGTGGACCGACAGACGCAAGTGTAACTAAAGGTGTTGCACAACCAGCCTAAATAAACTTGACATAGAACCAAGCGAACTGGACACCTCGAGGGTGCTAATACTTCGACACACAGTTCACAGTTGAATAGGCTAGTAATAACCCCCCAAAGTCTGCTCCAGAGTAGTGGACTTAATCACTTCAATTATCGTGAACGCACGCACTAGCAAGGGATGCTTGATGTAAACTATGTACATATGCGTGTGCAGGTGGGTAAAATCCGCTTTTCGGGAGTCGGATAAGAAGTAGGGTCAATGTTAATTGCCGTTGATAGTGTTGAACTTGTGATCTGTTGAATCACTACTACGTGTTCTGTTGAATTTATGATGGTCTGCCGAATTATTATTAAGCATGCTGTGCGTGGTTTGATTAGTGTCCAGTTTGTTGAAAAGGTGCCCGTAAGTTTCAACTATCAACTGTTTGGAAACTTCACTAATTTCCCTATTCTTGCTTCACTTTCCGTTACTCACTCTAGGCATTGTGACACCACAACTCTCAAAGGCAACCATTTGCACTCAGTTTTTGTTGTTAACTTGAGGTTCCTACCATTCTTTGATTCGTGGACGTTCAGTTGGTTTCAAAATAACCTCAACCATTTTTCTACGTCAACCTAGTTCTGCCCTATCGTTCTCCGTTACTGATAAGTGTCTGATTACTGGTTTTGCTTCACGAGCATATTTTTTATTTAACTGTGGAAGATAACTCCACATTCGAGAAGCAAAACCTCACGTTTCACATAATTATTTGCTTACCACCGTATTGAAACCCGTAATCAGGGAGGCTTTCTCAGTAGCCATTTTCAGGGAAGACTGCCGTTCCTACCATTGGATATTAAAGGATGATTTTATTAGATTAACATATTGCGCGCCTTTTCGTGTGAACTTTAAAAGTTCACGGGCAGTTCGCTGAAAATTATCCGCAGGTAATAAATGCTGACGTTCGTAGACCGTTAATATGTGAGATTGTAATATCGTCTGAATGGCGGTAGACGGAATGTTCTTGAATGTATTAAATACTCCTGTTGCACTCTGGGGAATATTCCGTTTTACTGCGTAAAAGAATTTCATCAGGGACGCCAAGAAGTCGCGTTCATTTAATAGAGGAATAAGTTGGTTTGGCGTTATGGTAACATAGAAATCGATAAGTTGATGAAGGTACATGAGCCCCCCAGGAGGTGGAACTTCATGTGCCTTCCGAAAGGCAAAGTGGTTGAACCGGAAGCGAAGCATCCCACCCCATGAAGTCTTTCCTGGTGACGCACTAAACTCAGTGCTTGACGGTCAGCCTACATGCACCCTACAGTCACAACGCGACGACGTGAAAATGATGTGGAAGTGTCGCAATTCATTTATTTTATGCACATCATTCTCGGAAATATTTCATTCGAACTCAGTTCAAACACAAGCGTACATCACGGGTCATCCTTGGCCCGTCCCGTCTGTAACTAGAGGCTGGTATAGCTTCAGGTACAGCGAAAAATATGAGTTGATGAAGGACCTACTTGTAGCGCTTACTCCCATGCGTGGCATTGACGCTCACCATGTCAGGAAACCGTCTGAATGACTGCACCTATTGCCTCTGTGCGAAACCTGTGTGTGTGTATCCGTTACTGTCTTCCTTGATGACACGCAGTACGCCGTTTTTCTCTCAACGGCTCAGAACTTGTGGAAGCTTTTCTCCAGCAATAACGTACGACTATCCACTCGCTTATTGCCGGATGTTTCAACCGATGACGGGTGTTGCAAACATCGATGCTCGTTGTATACTCGCCAAAAACATCCACAGTCTATTGCTTCAAATCGGCAGTTGGTGATGAAGCAGCTGCTTGCATGAACGTTCGATGACTGGTGTGTGTTAATAGAAGGTTCGTGGCCACGGTCTCTGCTCTGCTTATTCCCTTCTCAGTGATGCGTCTCCTTACGTTAGAATTCTTTATACCGATTACGAGCTTTTCTTATAATCTGACACTACCGCTCAAGCTACGAGCGTGACAAATCATTTATCCTATGAATGCTGATCTTAATGTTTTAATAAATCTTGATACCGTTTGCTTGTAAAACCTGTTTTTGCGTAGTTTTTCTTCCTTAGGTTCCTTTGGTTTCGTTTCACTTGACCGCTTCGCCATTACGTGACTGTTGCACTTGGTCACATTCACGCGAACCGTCAATCCCAGAACTTGTATATTTGACGGATTCAAGATCGAGGTTTGTCGTTGTCTTCCACTATCTGGTTTATCATAATGTTTGTGAACATTAGCACCTCCTTAATAAGAAACCCGCCAGTACGACCACCTACCTTTTTGGATCCGAATTGGTTGCTCGACAGGCTCAGAATTTATAGACGCTCGTTACTTACAGACGCGGCTATCGTGGATCCAGCATATTGACAGACGTTGCGAGAAGAGTAAGCGTAGCTTGAACAACCACTAGACGTCTGGGATTAACAACGGTCATGAATCTTCGTTGAACACCTCCAATGCAAACCTTGTTGGCACTCTTCCAGGGAGTTCGGGCGTCTGGACTACGCCTCTCATATCCTCGCGAGCACTCAACAGCTGTGCGGTGAAAGCAACATCACAGCGGATTCTGTTTTTCGCCCAATCGCCAGCGAAGTTCAGTTATCACCACTTTTGGATTGGCCAAAATGGCCACCGCCCACTAATATGGGACACTTTCGTTTGTCACTCTGAAGTAATCCATTGTTATATCGTCATTGCAGACGTGAAACATCCTTCCACATGTTAGATGGAACAAGAAGATCAACTGTTCCTTGCCGTGATCGTTGTAACAATTGTGGCCAGTTTTTATCGTCTACCTCACCTAGACAAACGTGGCAGGCTGACATTATCTGCACAAAGTTTTTATCTTTCATACACACAAACATTCGGATTTGGCCACGGTGGTGAGACGCGTGTCGGTGCAGCAAAGTGTACTCACCTCCTACCACCACTCGGGATAAATTCTGCCAACCTGATGGCCATTTTCCATAGGTCCGCTGCAACTTCGTTGGTCCCTAAAGAATGTGCCCCTTGGAGCACTGCAATCAACCGTTGTATCCTCTGATCTTCAGCGGTGCAAGTTGAAGTCCTCGGTGTAGTCATTTTCGAAACATCCTCACATCCCCGTCTCAACAGTGTTTGCGCTTAACCCAAAATCATCATTAATAGTGAAACCAAATCGCAGCCTGCCCCTTCTCGTAACTTCATGCATAATTGGTTGTTAGGATATTAGGAGACACTCTGCCATTCCTGTCCTAATGGATTAATCGGAAGCTTTCAACGGTTGGCTATTGTCGCCCGATTTCACTTAACAGAACGGAACGTTCACCTGACACTGGTTCTTCGTGGATACATTAGGTCACCATACAGCTCGTCGTTTGCATTCGCGTATTGCCTGCTAAACCACCCCACATATCTTGGGAGAACTGATGCAGCCCCTGAAACACTCAAATCCAGGGAAGCCTGAAACTTGGTCTTTTTTCTTAACTTCCAGTCCACATCGGATAAAATCCTTGGGCCTAGAGCCTCAGTTAAAGGTCCCAAAAGACCTGTAGATGAACACCTTATTGTTTACCTTTGAATAGTGTAAGATTTTTTAACGTTCAAAAGGTCCAAAGTGTTTTCGCGTGAAAGGAATTTCAGGAAACAAAATAACAACATAACACTACATGACAAAGGCAAAAATGTAAACCGAACACCCAACCGATGGTTAGTAGCCCAATGTGTATTTTTTCATAGCAGATTTGCATTGCATTGTTGAAGCTGCTTACCTTACTAAAACGAGATTCTCCGCCGTTGCTTTTATCGTTCAGAATATTTCTGAAGTCTTGGCATTATTAAGTTTATGGACTGAAGGACGACTGACCGAGAACAGGGATGTAATCGGAAAACCCAAAGAGCTTTCTCAGGACGTCAGAAGACTAGCAAAGTGAGAAAAAGCTGTCAGTGCTACTGGGTGGTAAAACACTGCTTAAATGAGCTGCTCTTAAGCCGGTTAGACTGTCATTTCCTCCAAATGAATTATTTCTTTGAAGAGGACTTCTTCCTCAGGCAGTACTATAGACAGAGGAATATGATGTGAATCTACTGCATGGGTAATGAAGGACTATTCTTCTGGTAGTGATAGCTGCTGCAACAACGGCAATTTCGCCTCAGATATAGGTTCCGAGAGTATTTATTGTTACAGATGTGTGAAGTGATATCGCCATTGGCGTATCGTGATCACGAGGCTGACGGTTGAACTGAACGTGGTTCTTAAGGAGACACTATGTGCTTGTGTGCCAAGTGTGAACTAAACCCACGGTCCTACTACCGTTGTGCTCACCGAAAATTGTCACGGTGAAGTCCGTAAGTGTAGTGCTTTGCCTGTTGTGCTCACCGAAGTACAAGCCTGAACAGACGGTTTAAATGCTACCGAACTGAGTACTCCTATTCGCAATGTGGAGCTCTCTAATAACGTGGAAAGATCAAGGGGAGACGAAGTAATAAAGAAATGGAAGAGGCTACTCAACACACTCATCTGCTAGTTTTATTCACTCAGATAGAAGTGTGGCATCTGCGCCTGCTATTGTCCATACGTCATCTGTCCCCTCCTGCACACTTTTGTATCCATCCGTCTCACACGCTGGCCCCGGAAGATCTAATCTTAGGACCCACACAACCGATCGAGTGACTGCTTGCTTTCCTCATGTCCTATTGTTAATATAAATAAATAACATATATATTTCCCAACGCATATGTGAGAAGCACGCTTGGTTACGCGCCATCACTGTGGATATTTGCAAACCATACATAAACGAATAATTTCACAGTAGCACAAACGTGAAGTTTCTTGCAAGAATTACGTGGTCGAAGAGGAAACGACTGTAGTTTATGGAAAGTTCATGCACGCAACAGAGAAATAGGTAGTTCGCTTATTTCACCAATTCAGTCTCGAAAAATGGGATGTTACACTAATTCTCTGTGTACAAGGTTGTGGGATGGGCGAGTTTTCAAATATTTCAAGGTCACTCCGAGAGGGTGTCCAACCGCACCTTTGGAATTTCTCGCCTTTAGGGAATAAAACTGGCGTCCGCAAATTGTCAAGATAGATCGGCTTTGGCGAGGCATGGCGCAAAATCCCAAAATCAAGCAGATTTCAAAGCAGGATTTCGCCGATTCCTCGAAAACGCCACAAAGTTGAACATCTCGTGACCCATTCAGCATAGACGAAGTTCCGTGCGCCCATCCGTCGCAAAAACATTTCCTCGCTCAATGGATGAAATGGGAATCGGGAGGGAGAACGTAATTCCACACGTTAGATGAGAAAATATGGGGTTATAAAATTTACTATGACAGGCAATATATGGGGAATTTTTGACAAAGAACTCGTTCGATATTATTATTTTCCCTATGATTACTGGAATATATAATCCTATCTACTGTTTGTTGTGGTATTTCACTATGCACTCGAGATTTATTCGGGTAAACGGAGAATTGAGTCGACGGTTTTGAGGGCCGCATGAAATGTGCGTGACAACTAAAGCTCACGACATCGTTCTGTTGGACTTATTATTAAGCGCCGAGTGCACATTTCATAGCAATTTGGGCATTGCATATACATGAGTAAACACGTCATTAAAATAATGTCGGATCTCACGGGGTTTGGTGAGCGCGCAGTAGGCCAAGTGCTAAATGATCTTGTGAGTAAGCCATATAACAAACCGTTTCAAGCGGGCTGTTCTCGA
>QNGE01000284.1:16640-150663 GCA_008508345.1 Paragonimus westermani | reverse complement strand
TTCTCGGGAAATATTGGCTCGCAATATTTCCCTCTGGAGTGGCGTCTTGTCACCAAAGACTTTTATGGACCTGAAATTTGTGCCACGCCTGATTTGCTCTTGTCTTCTGACAAATTCGTTCGCTACAAGTTCACTTGTGAACTGTAGCAACAATGAACAGTGCTTCTGCTGTACTTCCTTGCAAAGTCTTAAACAGTAACACTCTCGTTCATCCATTTTACAGGCTTTCAGTGATATCTTTTTCACCGCCATCAGAGGTATTCTGTCAGGTACGTTAAACACTGCCACTTTGTTTGCACAACGTAACCGCTTATGCAATTCCGTAGCTACAGTATCAATGAGCGTTCCGGCGGCTACGAGGTCTTTTTGACTAAAGGTGGTCTCATGGCGGATGTTACTTGAGGCATGTCGATGTCGTTTGTTCAGCAGGTCACCTTGTCCGCATTCCAGCGTACATCTTGCATCCACGAAATGTTTGTAATCGTGGTAACAGCAAATGACTATAACATGCTTATAGGCATACTTAATATAACTGAAAGAATACCGCTCATTCGCTCAGTTTCCGCCCATTTTCCTACGTTGCAATATCTGCACTGGTCTATCTTACGTTTGAAAATCTATAAAAATCTTAGTCCCTATGATCATACGATCGTTCATTCGCTGAAACTATAATCAAGTATCGCTGCTTAACTGCCCTGAAAATGTAAGAAAAGCATGCCTTATTACGTCGGAGACATCAGTCTTCATGATATTAGACCGTTAAATCTCCTAAATGACGTGAAATGCAACATTCCGTTATTTTTGATTGAACCGCTATGCCATTGATCTACCACACATCATCTGCTTACGCCCTTGAAAGATTAAAACAAAACAATCGCCACGAACAGAATTCAACGATTTCATGGACTGAAACATGCTACAAAATTATAATAACTTCGGTGATTCGAAAAAGTATTTTGTCCCGCAGATTACAGAGAAATTTACGGTCTACCAATTACACACAGCGATTTTTGTTACGGCTGAATACAAATGAGATAATATCACGTAAACGTTACACTGAGAACTAAAGACAAGCAGAGCAGTCGTCTACAGTGTTTGGAGGTGATGACTGCATGAACACCTACTGGGGATAAAGGGTACCCGCAAGTGGTTCGAGCCATTGTGTGGTGTGCATGTACGCGACGTAGTTCTTCACCACGAAAGGGTTTCCAGGAGTGTTTAGCCCTATGGTGTATCAACGGGGATACTACCTGGGGGTGGCGGACGCGAACATTAGGTGTCAGTGTTGGATCAGCTGCTTGCATTGAGTGTTCGATGATTTTTGTGTTAATAGAACGTTCATGACCACGTTCCTTGCCCAATCTATTCACTTTTCGTTGGTTGTCTTACACAAATTAGAATCCTTCTTGATTATAATTGTGAGTCTTCATTGCAGAGTGACACGACCACTCAAGTTACGCACGTGACAAGTCATTTTCCTCATGAACGTTAGTCTTGATGTATTAGTAAGTCTTGATATCTTTTACTCGTAGAAACTCATTTCCACGTAATTTTTCGTCCTTACTTTTCCTTGCTGGACCTTTGTGTATATGTACCCTAGTGTCATTTTCGCTCGACCGCTTCGCCATTACGTGATCATACTTACGCGAACCGTTAATCCCAGCACCTGTATATTTAGTGGACACAACATCGAGGTTTGTTGTTGTCTACCACTATTTGATTAATCATAATGTTTTTGAACATTAGTACCTTCTTAATAAGAAACTCGCCGATACGACCGTCTGCTCTCTCGGATCCGAATAGGTTGCTCGACGGGCTCAGAACTCATAGGCGCTTGTTGCTTACAGACGCGCCTATCCTGGATCCAGCATATCGACAGATGTTGCGAGAAGACTAAACGTTACTCGAACAATCACTTGACGTCCGGGATAAACGGTCAGTAGAAAATTCAGGTCGTAGTGTGACGTACTACTTGTGTTCATCTTACTATCCGTTACCGTTCGCAGTGCAACACAGCTGTGCTGCGGTTAATCAAAGAGCAGGGATCCCTATATCGAAACGGTCGATCGCTGTTGCTACTACTAATACAACTACCACTAGTGTCATCGCGAATTTAGAAGAAGGCCGGTCTTCAAAACACAGAGTTGATTTCGATGAAATCTGTTTGACTGCATGTGGTTTGCTGTGCTTCTTTCGATCAGTGTTGAAAGGTAGCCTCATGAACCATCGTCTCCTTAAACAAACTGCATCTATCCTCTTAGTTCTTACTTCAGCTATTACAACCGTTTCCTTCACCGCCGTTCAGTCTGAACCATGTAAGCTTCTAGATGCAAAGTTTGGACATTTCCCTTTCACACTTTTTCACGAGTAGCTCATGACTCCTGTCATTTCTCGATATGCATACAGTCGCTTCGCCCTGACCCAACCAGTGCCTCCCTCTATTGAGAAGTGCCCAGTTGTCGATTTTACAATGCGGGCACATTGTTTGTTCCGTTTCTGAGGATCTTTCACGTTTTAAGTGAGACATTTAGTTGTCTTGTGCACTGGTTCAATTAGTACCGCATTAAATCCGCCTTCCTACCAACCGTGTCGGGGATAAATTACGTCTATTGTTAGATATCACGAGAGATTCTTATTAGGCCGCCATGTCACGCGTACCCACTTGTGAACATGTGTTGTAGACAGGCGACTCAGTGCTTCCGTCTAGCTGCCGGATGTCTCCAATCACCGGATTTAGATTGCGGGAAGCTAGTTTTCATCTGCGACTGTTAATGGTGACATCGCGAACTCTTTCTTTGGGCGGCTGTGTGGCGTATGTTCGGATATATTTGTAGAGATCCCCTAATACTTTGGTGACGAGCATGAATGGATTGTGGTAACGTGATCGTTCTTTATTGCTTGTTACTGTTTCAATCAGTTCTGGTTACTGACTCACAGAATAGTACCTGAGTGGTTACTGGAAGAGTTCACAGTTGTAGCGATTGCTTCAGAGTGCACATCCTACAGTGCGGTGATGTGGTGACCATAATTGACATACTTCGTCTCCCTTTCATATAACCGTTTTACTATTGCAAATTCTTGAACACTTGTTTTATACAGCCCAGCAATATACGTTCGCTTTTGCCGCACCCCATCACTTCCTACAACTCCCACACATTCTGTCATTTTTCTCACAGGTTCGGCTCCAACCATCCCAGGTGACCTCCTAATTATCACATCATCTGGTGTCATTACGTCTGCTATTAAACCGAAAAGACGTGTAGGATCACATACACATGGTAGGATCCTTAGTTACATATAAGCAGTCTAATGTTCAAGTGTGAACATGTTGATTAATATGGTACGTGCCGTGGCACAGATCCATGCTGTCGCGCGACTCGGGTAACTGAGTGCTTAGGGGTGAATGTGTACATGTATGTATATGGGTAGAGGCTTGGGTGGTGGTATCATTTCGTTGTTTTGTGTGCCCCTCCGAAAATATTCTCTATGGGAAAGTTAACGCCACTTGCCATATCCCCACTTTTTGCACACTCCTCTTTATTCCGGTTTCACGTAACCTTAACCCCTATGTGCGATAACTGGTTGTCACAAATTAGGAACAGCCGGACGTGGGCCAAACTGCTAGACACCCTAGAGAACGTGCTTTACATGCAGACGAGAAGCAGTGATATTATGAGTGGCAACTGGAGTAGCACGAGTTTCATTCCTATGCCATTGCTCACTTCATTTAAGGTTGAACCGTTCTATCTTGATGCTTACACTCCACTTCACATCTGAGTTCCAGACCGCCATGTGTTAGGCTGTTAAGACGAAGAAAAAAAGAAAAATGGTAGGCCGGGTGACAGTAATCGATCTCAATCCACTTGAATAATGAGAACTTCCATATAAAGCAACGACGGCTTTTACAATTTCTACCGGACGACGGGTGTTTTGCGATCCGTTTTGCCTCTTCACTGGTATTTCCATGTAACCTTACTTTAAGCCGCCCGTTCATTTATACCTGACAGATGTTCGAGCAACTTGCTTCAATCACTGCGTCTTACAGATCGATTCGGGGCAACAGCTATACGTCGTTTTCCATTGGTTGGCACCGATCGGCCGCGATTCTGTCTGGAACAGCTGTGAATGCTTCAGTTGGGGAACCGCTTCAGCTTGTTCTCAGCACACGAATCATTTGGCTCTGTGACAGAAGGGAGTGGGTTGGCGATGAGTGAACTCATTGCTTACGGCACCCGAAATACCCTTAAAGTGCGTGTCGTTGAAGAAACGGAAGGAGGGGTGCAGGTAATATTTGGGTATTACTGACCGGATTTGATTTCCTTCTTGCATTGCACCGGCCTTGTAGAGATCCGTTCACATTTATCTTTCGCTGCTTGTATTCCTTGCTAGTTGATGGACAGCTGAAGAAACTTTTGTTTTGTGCCCTCGGCTGCTAGGAGATGTCTTCGTAGGACCGATAGAATGTGTTCTGCACTAATCCACTGGGATGCCAGCCGAACACTTTGGAGCTGGCATGCCTGCAGAAACATACTATTTCGGTTACTTATGGTTGAAAATGTTCGGACTTTTACTTGGTGTAAAAGCGCTCTGCATACCTTCAAGAGGTCAATCACTCCTAGGATGTTTTACCTACTGCGGAATCATCTAAACGTATCTGTTTAGAAATGCGAATGGCACGGTAGGTTCTGTTCTTATATTTCTGATAACACTTCAGGAGTGATCGAACTAACGGAATCCATCAACTAGCCCCTCTTTAGTTCTCTTTCCACACAACCAACACACTCAGTCAAGTGAATAGGGGAATTAGAGGGCAATAAACCTCGCCTGCGTTTATTACTACTGCCCGTATCTGTTGTGAAGTCAATTAATGGTAGTGTGAAAAGGACATACAGTGAAGACGAGGCATGCGGTAGCCATCGAGGATTCATGCTGATTTTTTTCTCGTCTATAGGAATAACGTTGTTGCTCAAGTCAGCTTGTTGCAACTGGTAGAGAGACAAATGAAAACCTGAAACTTCCGCCGTCAAATGAGGTAGTCGCAGTTCTGGGTAAATATTTCCGGCGGTCCGGCGAAGACCTTCTGAATTATTGATCGGTAAAAGCAGTTTTGATCTTAAGCGGCATGTGTCTGAATTATAACTGTGAACTAGATGCTGTACGGTGATCGGAAATATGCGTGAGTTTTGGTTATTTTACAAAACATGTTTGCGATAGTGAACTTGTTGCCTTAGCCTAGCCTGTGTGATTGCAATCGGACTTGTGCACCATCAGTCGAGTTTGCTGTACCACCACTGGATAATCTGTCACAGTGCCTAATCCAGGGTCCTAACATGATCTTACAACCCGTGTGACAGATAAGTGCGTTGATGTCGTTGGACAGCAATCTTGTTGTAAACTTTGCGGTTGAAACTACTGAGTGCGGTTGAATTGCCATTTCTCGTGCTGTGAATACAATGAAGTTAGACCGAATGGTCTCTCAGTGTTCTTGTTGCCAAGATTCCTCTGGACATCGTCAGTAAGTGATATCGTGACGATAATGATGTGCTGCTGGCCATAACCAGTTTTCCACTCCAACCAAACGTACTGGCTCAGAACACGGTTTGTGGTAATGTATAGGACAAAAGCAAATGTCGTATTATCCATAGATGTAACTAGCACTACAATCGCCTAGTAATAACGCAGAAGGACTGATAAAATTTGACGAAAGTGTCAGCAACAAGTGAAACAAGCGAACAAAAAGTGGCGAGTAGATGGGTCTGCATCGGCCAACAACAGTACCAGAGAAGCAAATCAAGACAATCTGCAGCAAAATAACGTTGAAAATTGTCAACCTGGTGGGTATGAGGATAACTGACCAGGTAACACGGATTTTGGGCGTTAAACTTGGAGATCCGCGTATGCTGGGTTTTAAAGTCACGTTGAAGACGCAGCATCCATTTAAGGCACAGAGATTTATTTTGTAACATTTGGGAACCAGTAAAACATGGTCTAGATTAGGTACATGGAACATATCAAATCTACTTGAGTAATCTTAGTGGTATAATTTATACAGGCACAAAAATACCCCCAAAATAGTAGTTTGACGATGACCATTTGACCAACTTTTACGAAAACAAACCTTCGGGAGTAGTGACACCTTTTAAATGTTCTGCAAAGTCGCTGATTACAATTTTCGGGGTGTTTTGTTCGATATTCCGACAATGTTGAATCTGGACTCTTCTGGGAAGTTCAGATGACAGAAAACTTACGGTCATATCACGTCAACATTGTCTCCTCACGACATCACCATATTTGATGGTTAAGCTCAAATCATTCCGTTGATCCCCAGCCTTTCTAAAGGAAACCTGTCTCTTTGCGCCTCACGGGATTTTAGGCACACTATAGCATCGAAGGTTGTACAGTCCCAGAAAAGTACATGGAGCGCTATTGAGTCGCTCGATGGAAGTTAACCGCAGGAAGTAAAATCAGCTGTTCGACGACAATAATGTGAGATATTGGTGGATATCGGGTGATATTTCAGTGGTATTGCCCAGGACTTTGAGCATCATCGAGTTCCATGACAGTAGGGATCATGGGGGTTGGAGGGTTTTGTTTTAGTCGACCGTTAATCGGTTTACTCTTCGTTTGACGTCGAGATCGAAATTATCGATGGTTTGGCTTGTGGCGGTATAAATACGCTCTCCTGTGAAGTAGTTTTTCATTTGTAACTAATATTTACCGTCCCTTGTTGACGAATGACACATGATATGTAAATTTGAAGGGTTATACCGTGATACCTATCCTGTCGGCGTAATGCAGGAAAAGTCGATATCACCCTACATGCTATTTTGGGCGATAGATAATTAATAGGGCTTCAAAGATGTCTTCAAGAATCAGACATTTTGATCTTCAGCAGGTCTAGAAGTTGGTTAGATAAATACGCGGAGAATCAGAGTGTTTTGTAGTGCTTGGTTTAAGCAGAATATCAGGCAGTGGACGCTTAAAATGTGTTAACTTTAGTGTGATTGTTGCTGATTCCACGTGGTGATGGCGTTCCGGTGCATAAAATACAAGTGATGTAAGAGCAAAAGCCGTGGAGTACGACGTGTTCAGTCAGTTCAGTTCACACACATCCTGTTGCACAGTTCCAATGATACTTGTTGCCAGTCACGCTTCTACGTCGTTATGAGAAAAACCGAGTTGGATTTTAGCTTTTTCACAGTGAAGCACAATCATGACATAATTGCCCTCCTGTACAATGCGCACCCAACAAGTCATCGGCTCACGGATAGTGACATGAATGACTCGAGCAACGCTTAGTCTTCCCGCAGCATCTATCGATATGCTGGATCCACGATAGTCGCGTCTGTAAGTAACGAGCGTCTTTAAGTTCTGAGCCTGTCGAGCAACCAATTCGGATCCAAAAAGGTAGGTGGTCGTACTGGCGGGTTTCTTATTAAGGAGGTGCTAATGTTTACAAACATTATGATTAACCAGATAGTGGAAGACAACAACAAACCTCGATCTTGAATCCGTCAAATATACAAGTTCTGGGATTAACGGTTCGCGTGAATGTGACCAAGTGCAACAGTCACGTAATGGCGAAGCGGTCAAGTGAAACGAAACCAAAGCACATATAAATAAAGGTCCGGTAAGGGAACCTAAGGAAGAAAAACTACGCAAAAACAGGTTTTACAAGCAAACGGTATCAAGATTTATTAAAACATTAAGATCAGCATTCATAGGATAAATGATTTGTCACGCTCGTAGCTTGAGCGGTAGTGTCAGATTATAAGAAAAGCTCGTAATCGGTATAAAGAATTCCAACGTAAGGAGACGTATCACTGAGAAGGGAATAAGCAGAGCAGAGACCGTGGCCACGAACCTTCTATTAACACACACCAGTCATCGAACGTTCATGCAAGCAGCTGCTTCATCACCAACTGCCGATTTGAAGCAATAGACTGTGGATGTTTTTGGCGAGTATACAACGAGCATCGATGTTTGCAACACCCGTCATCGGTTGAAACATCCGGCAATAAGCGAGTGGATAGTCGTACGTTATTGCTGGAGAAAAGCTTCCACAAGTTCTGAGCCGTTGAGAGAAAAACGGCGTACTGCGTGTCATCAAGGAAGACAGTAACGGATACACACACACAGGTTTCGCACAGAGGCAATAGGTGCAGTCATTCAGACGGTTTCCTGACATGGTGAGCGTCAATGCCACGCATGGGAGTAAGCGCTACAAGTAGGTCCTTCATCAACTCATATTTTTCGCTGTACCTGAAGCTATACCAGCCTCTAGTTACAGACGGGACGGGCCAAGGATGACCCGTGATGTACGCTTGTGTTTGAACTGAGTTCGAATGAAATATTTCCGAGAATGATGTGCATAAAATAAATGAATTGCGACACTTCCACATCATTTTCACGTCGTCGCGTTGTGACTGTAGGGTGCATGTAGGCTGACCGTCAAGCACTGAGTTTAGTGCGTCACCAGGAAAGACTTCATGGGGTGGGATGCTTCGCTTCCGGTTCAACCACTTTGCCTTTCGGAAGGCACATGAAGTTCCACCTCCTGGGGGGCTCATGTACCTTCATCAACTTATCGATTTCTATGTTACCATAACGCCAAACCAACTTATTCCTCTATTAAATGAACGCGACTTCTTGGCGTCCCTGATGAAATTCTTTTACGCAGTAAAACGGAATATTCCCCAGAGTGCAACAGGAGTATTTAATACATTCAAGAACATTCCGTCTACCGCCATTCAGACGATATTACAATCTCACATATTAACGGTCTACGAACGTCAGCATTTATTACCTGCGGATAATTTTCAGCGAACTGCCCGTGAACTTTTAAAGTTCACACGAAAAGGCGCGCAATATGTTAATCTAATAAAATCATCCTTTAATATCCAATGGTAGGAACGGCAGTCTTCCCTGAAAATGGCTACTGAGAAAGCCTCCCTGATTACGGGTTTCAATACGGTGGTAAGCAAATAATTATGTGAAACGTGAGGTTTTGCTTCTCGAATGTGGAGTTATCTTCCACAGTTAAATAAAAAATATGCTCGTGAAGCAAAACCAGTAATCAGACACTTATCAGTAACGGAGAACGATAGGGCAGAACTAGGTTGACGTAGAAAAATGGTTGAGGTTATTTTGAAACCAACTGAACGTCCACGAATCAAAGAATGGTAGGAACCTCAAGTTAACAACAAAAACTGAGTGCAAATGGTTGCCTTTGAGAGTTGTGGTGTCACAATGCCTAGAGTGAGTAACGGAAAGTGAAGCAAGAATAGGGAAATTAGTGAAGTTTCCAAACAGTTGATAGTTGAAACTTACGGGCACCTTTTCAACAAACTGGACACTAATCAAACCACGCACAGCATGCTTAATAATAATTCGGCAGACCATCATAAATTCAACAGAACACGTAGTAGTGATTCAACAGATCACAAGTTCAACACTATCAACGGCAATTAACATTGACCCTACTTCTTATCCGACTCCCGAAAAGCGGATTTTACCCACCTGCACACGCATATGTACATAGTTTACATCAAGCATCCCTTGCTAGTGCGTGCGTTCACGATAATTGAAGTGATTAAGTCCACTACTCTGGAGCAGACTTTGGGGGGTTATTACTAGCCTATTCAACTGTGAACTGTGTGTCGAAGTATTAGCACCCTCGAGGTGTTCACCAGCAGTACAAATATCAACCACTTCTGGCTTATGCGAGAACTGAAAACGCATTCCAACCAACAGAATTTCAGTTTTTACGTTTACTCGCTTGACAGTTCGATGCACTGTGTTGATGACAAACCTGCTAACCGTTAATTAGTGTTTGATACAACTCCAGACTCCATTGACAGATGTCAATATGTGCTATTGCAGTCACACGTGTCGGAAGAAAACGACATTGAAGAGTCCGCTTTCCAATGCATTCGGTCAATATTCTCACCAATGACAGATTTCACGGATATGCCTTCGTGTTCCGAGCAGTTTCAACCCATCACCATTAGAAGTTTAGGTAGCTGAGATCCACCCCTGGTGTCCCACGTTTGGTTCGCCATGATTCTTCAGTGTGTTGAACGGACATCTCGTGTGGGCTGAAGATATACACGTTAACCGTTTCGGTCGCAGTCATGAGACTGACCTCATTTCCACGCTGACGGTATTACCGCACTTGTTTCCGATGTGGCGAGCTTTTACATAGAAAACTTGAGAATCCTCCCAGCAACAAAGCTGCCTGTGCTGAAAATCTCAATTTAAGAACCCTAAGCGGCTACATATTTCCTTGGCAAACCCCTGCCCGAAAGCTGTACCATTTCCCTTGTACACCTCATTCTTCCTGGCCGATTTTATTAGCTGAAACTCAACTGTCTTCCTTCAGTTTCGTACCGTAGCCACTCCTTTTCACCATCATCATCGATCGGATGGCGCCCTCGGTTGCAGCCTGTCTGTGGCAGGCGAATTCGCATACATTTGAAGGTTTGCATGCAGAAACACTCATGTTTGTCTGGAATTTGGCCATTACCACCCCCAGCACTATGTTTTGTTTCGATTTCACTGTGGGCCCCGAATCGCCTTGAATCTTCACATCAATCCGTCCTCTTCCTTCTTTAGTTGGTGCGTGCCCTCTTCGATAGTGAAGCCTCCTCATTTTTGACACCCTTTGAGTCTTCCACGAATTTCATGCTCCGTGCGTCAGTTTTTAAGTGACCAGGGTCTGATATATCCGCACTCCTATTATACTACGCGTTATCCTGTGACTTGCCCTGTCTGCTGCAGTGAAGTAGCGGGATTACCAGCACTTCAGAATCTCTCCCCGGAACATATGACCTGGTTGAAATTCCACAGGATATTCTATTTAACGGCGACGCTGGCTTTCTCTCCTAATTTACGTCCTCTTGCTGTCCAGAGCAGACTTATATCTACCCTGTATTAGACTGTATACTGTGGCGGGTCAGCAGAATACATAATCCCTTCGGGAGATTTATGTGTACCGGATGAACACCGAACTTGTTGCATTTTGATTTCGGCTGAAGCAGTTCACATTCCAACTTACGCTGCAGGTAAGCGCCTGATGTCGCTATTTTCGAACGTTACCTCCACCTATAAACTACCTGTCCACTCCCTTCTATCTAGTTCTTTTCTGGCAGTTCAGTTGTTTAGAAACTGTTTTCTCATTATTATGCACAGCAGCCCTTCGTGATCTCTGTAATGTTCTTTCGGCCATGCTCGGTTTTAGGTTGGTATCTTCATTTCCGTTAAAGTTCAGCTTTAAGGCTGCTATTTTCGCCGTTGGTTTGTAAGTGGTTCTTGCACATCACATTTCCGGTGGTTGACAGCAATTTGGGGGCACTGTCTCTTTTTTACAGCTCCCCTACAACCGCTTAGCCGTGCGTACAACTCTGCATCAGCGCCGGTCAGGTTGAAATACAGGTTGTCTTATCACATCCGACACTGATCAAACTGGATTCCCCAGTGACTAGCGAAGGTAACCTACGGTCTCTGTATATGATACCCTAGCCGTCCATCATAATATACGCGCAACTCATTTGTGGCTGTCAGCATGACTCACAGATGACCCGGTTTCTACTACTATCTATATAGACGATAATAATGGTATATTTCTCGACGCATTTGTGAGAAACACATTCAGGAGAGCGTGATCAACGCAGTGATTTTTAGCACATGCATAATTGTAACAGAACCAGATCTGTCGGCCAGGGAAGGAGGATTTTCTCAGCAGCTGCCCGATGTGTTTTCAGGAAAGTAGCAGGGAAGGCGGTTTGCGTTTGTCTCGGTTGTCTGAGCACTTGTACTTGAGCGTGGAGGTCAGTCGTTGGATGTGTATGAAACGACACAGCATTTTCGATTTTTGTTACATACACAGGCTGTGTTAGCTTACGTTCACTCTTGATTTGTGTTTTGGCCTCGCACTTTGGCAGTTTCTCTCACCCTGTTACAAGGAATGATCAAGAAGGACGCCCTTCAGGTTGGCCTTGACTTAATTGAGACTTAAAGCTTTTCTCAGTTCCGGCTGTGGTCTATGCTTGGTGGGTTAGGTGACTGGAGAGCTAAGCGAAGTTTTGGCGATCGTGGCACGCAGCGTGTTTAATAGTAGAAGGATTGTGACAACAACTAAGATGAAGCCGTCAGGCCCGCGTGAGTGAATTCGGTTGGTGTTGTAAGAAAACGGTTTCAAAGGAAATATTTTGATGCTCTCGAAAATTTTCTTTCATCTGTGCAATGCTTGTTGTCTGTTCAGTGATTCTGCCTTTATGGTGACTGCTACATCAGGTAGTGCAGAGGCACCAATTTCGATGCAATTTTGGGCAGATTCTGGTCACACTCCAAATGGAAGAAGTAGAGTGAAATTTTGGGAGTTCCTCACGTGCAGTTGCAAGTCTTCTGCACCGGATTGATTTCCATGAAGTGCACCTGCCTGACCGAAATAACCGCAGCGCACTTGTTGCTCCCCATACAGAATAAATGGACATTACAAAAAACCAGCGAATACTTGTCTTTGTTGTGTTAAGCGAAATTGATGTGATGCCCTACGGCATACGTAAGCAGGATCACCATTTCCTAGGTACATCAAAGATGAACGAGAGGGCCTACTTAAAGGCCTGGTAAAAGATATTCTCCATAAATGCGCAACAGTGACTAAAGAGACTAGGAATCCGACTACCAACAGCACGGGCAAGTCAGAGGCAAATATTGTGCCACCGACGCTCATGTGTCAGCAAACATGCGAGCAGACAAACGCGACAACGGAAAGCAGGCGGAAATCGGGCAAATCTACTAACGATCCTACGCAGAATGTTACCCACTATTTTTTGGATTATTCGTACAACTTACTTCAGACTGATTCGCGTAATCTGTTGGCCACCGCAGTCCTACGTCTGGGAAGTATGGCAGTGCGCACCTTTTTGGATGGATAATACGTCAACACCGAAAGATATACCCGGCTGGCCACGTATTTACAGGAAGCTATCGCTGATAGAGCTGGCGCGCTTCCTTGCCAATAAGGATAGCATGCATAAATGGGTGCTAAGCGTACAAGGATATAACGATGGTTGATGAAATATTGCCGGCAGACAACAAATGGTGGTGATCGCGTATACATTTTATTGCGCGGACAAATGCGGTTGATAATGGCGGCAAGAATATTGGACTTGAATTTCAAGTTACCAGCAAAATGGAAAACATACATATTTGTTTTTTGTTTGGAAATCGGTACGCTAACTATTAATTTAGAATGAGAGCAATGTTGATCCAATCACCCAAGGAATATTCCACGTGATCAGTTTCCAACATTCATTCGTATAAACAGTGATCTTTGTCTTCGTTTAAATTGTCGATTTTGCAGTTATTAAGGTTAACTTTGAAAGCGCGCTTGGTTAGGGTTTGTTTGTGTGCACAACTGTTGGAACAACGTAGCCGAATTACTGAGAAATATTGATGGGAGGTCATGGAAAACTTTGTACTGTATGATGAAATTGGCAAGGCGAATGAGCAGACTATCTACAAGGCCCGAAGAAAGGGTACAATCAAATACTTAGCAATTAGCTGCGCCGAACGATACAGGCGTCCTTTAATTTCTAACCACGTGCGCTTTGTTCATGTATTGAAGCACCCAAACATACTTCAGTTTCACGAGTGGTATGAGACAAGCAATCATCTCTGGTTGGTCATGGAACTGTGTACTGGCGGCAGCCTTGAACAAGTGATTAAGGAAGATAAATTCTTACCTGAGAATCTCATCCGCCAATTTGGTGCTGATATTGTCCGAGGGTTAGATTACATCCATTCCCGTGGAGTAATATTCAATGAAATGAGACCTTCCAGGGTAGGCTTATCTGTTTTTGTTGTATTTTACCGATCACTTCGAAGTTTCTGCTAGATGGCAATGGCAATGTTAAACTTTTTGACTTCTCCCTTGCTCATCTTGAAAACGAGTGTCTTGATGAAGTGATAACTCGTTTTACCGACGAAGAAGAGTTCAGTCACACCTCAAACAATTTGGACTTGAAGAGTGTGTCGGCTTACACTTCGCCGGAGGTTTTAAACACTGGCCAATCAACAATGGCGTCGGATTATTGGGGACTCGGTTGTTTATTATATCACATGAGCTGTGGCGCTCCACCATTTTTGGGAGATTCTATTGAACAAGTATGTCATTTATTGTCTCCCAGTTCTTTGTTGTGCTTTTGACTATAAGCACTTTTTGTCCCAACATATTGAGATGGACTGACTGCCGACAATTCTTACGGAGTATGCAAGCGATGTTACGGGATTTTTTGACATATTCTTTGACGTGCTTCATTGCTGTTGTTCTGCGAGGTCATTACCGTTCACGATTTTTGGTAGCTGAGTGATCAGTTAACGAGAATCCAAAAAATTATACGTTTAAGGGTTAGGAAGTAAGCAGACTTTTCATTCATATTACATTAACTGAACCAGTTAGTGTAGTATTTTGCGCATTTCCTTCAAGTATCAGCTGCTTAAGTAAGGGCTGATTGTAGATGCTTGTAGATACTTAGGTATCTGCAAGTATCTACGCTCACACCTACGTCTTGAGTAAACGACTGTTTACTCAACACTCAGGATTTTGAATAATAAATTCTTCGTCAGCTGAAAGGTGTTTTGAAGCTTCTCACTTTGAATAGTTGCAACGTCTTCATGGAATTATCACCTCAGTTTATGTAAGCCCCTAACTCAGTGGATGAGATACTAAGTGGGAAACGTATCACAAAACTTTCGACGTTCCGTTGCGCGTGAAAAATAGACAGATGTTCGGGGTCAATACAGACGTTAGCGCGTAACCTAAGTTAGATGGGTTAAGTCAGATCTATTAGCCGAACTGTTGAGCACACCCACTTGGATTTTTGAGGAGTACACGGTCTACCAACTGATCTTCAATGATTGTACCAACACTGACATTTGCCTACTCACATAGTCCTAACCCACTAAATGACTGTCACATTGAACCAGGTGTCGTTTTCCAGAGGAAATAGTTTTATTCCTCTTTTTGCTAAACCTTTTTCAAGGCTTAACATGAGGTTCACTTAGTGGATACCTTGCAGACGTTTGCTTCGCTCAACCTTATGAAATGCCTCCATTTAAAAGACTAAACACGTCAAAAACAGATAAAATGAGAACGTGCTTTTCACCATAAATCTTTGGTACTAAGCAGATTGGTGGTTTGTTATTTTTTTTATAGGGTCGTCGAAATCGTCGCACTGGTATTCAACTGCAACCTAGCCATGTAGAAAGAACAATTCCTAGTTGACAGTTTAGAAAGGAAAGAAACAAGGAGTAGTCCATAAAGTTCACGCGTCTAGACTCACAATCTCCGTTTTGGTTAACATAGATGTTAACTCTTTGGCTTCCACTTTTGTTGTATCTAAGTATTTTATATATTTTCGATGAAATCCGGCACAAAACATTTCGTTCTGGCAATACAACGCATTAAGTTTAGTTCTCCATTTAGTTATCTCTTGCATTTTAATTTTACAGCCCTGAAAGATGGTTTTACAGTGCGGTTGAAAATTTTGCCTGGTTAAGTTTGCATTCTCACAGTTCTCCGTTTAAGCTTAAAGACATGTTACTAGCAACAGAAATATGCGCCAAGTACGTCGTCGTAATAATCTACTTCAAGGCACTTGAACTGGTTATGCCAGACGTCTTGTATGGTGGTATGTTTACATATCAAGTGTAATTAGGTTTTCTAAATTCAGAATTAACTGGATCTGATGAAAACATGGTAACCTGTGCTTTCATAGAGGATGAGTTAAACTCTAATATGATAATTAAATATACTTTACGGAAGCTTCCATTTTACTGCGATGTGCATATACTGGGATATGTATTTTTCTGAGTTTCATTAGGCGTCATGCCCATGTGCATTGACTTCTTAGTCATTTTAGATGTGCATTTTGTTAATTGGTTATCTTTAAGTTATTCAATCAAAGTAAATCCATTAGCTTCAACGATCATAATCGCACAAACACTGTTTATCTGAGGAGTTCGACGCAAATTCAATCGGAATTCGAATGTGAATGACAGTTGGCTTTAATACAACGGATATGTGCCTAAGGCACCCACGTCTTTAGCCACAAGAAGCATGGACTTTCGTAGATGTCAGTCATCAAAATCAGTACAAGACCAATGCATTACTGCAATGATTTACGAAAACATCTAGACGCTAATAGTATGAATTTAGCAGAAGTTGAACCTGTAAAAACACAATTAATAAAGGCAATGATCCGATTATACCACTGAGTGCAAGTTTCGAACAAAACAAAAAGTAACCCGCTAAACTGCGGTGCTGTTCTTTGTTGACGCTCTCTACACAAAGGTGTGCATGTGTCAATCTGGTTTCTACGCCCGTTACATGTGTAGCGCAAAGTAGTGAAAGTTTTATCAACAGATTAAGCAACTGCTTCTGTAACTCCGAGTCATGGAAACTAATAATTAGACGGTTAGATACGTCAGTTTCATTTCATTGGCTATGGAAGCTGTTTGTTTATGAACTGATTGTTCAAACTTTTAGTGTAAAGCACAAATGGAGACCACTGACTAAAGTTTTTGTTCAAGTGCACAGTTATATCAAGCGATGGTGGCTCTTAGTATGTGCATAGCAAAATCGTATTTTAACCACAGTTTCGGAACATATGGGTGCTATGCAGGCTTGGAGTTTGAATCGTTATTGTTTCAAGCACTTTGTATTGTTACCTTTGGTATATTGTGGTTCGTTTCGGTCCGCAACCAAATGTTTGTGTGAGTTGACTTGACCCTCGCGAAAGCTAGACAGCCGTGAAAGTTACCGGTTTAATTACCAGATGGATGAAGTTCCTCAAATAGCTTGCCAAAAGTTGTCGAAACTTTATGGCGGACAGTCATGTACTGTGAAATTTCCAAATCCAGTACGCCATTGTCCTCACCAATATGACAGTTTTTGCAGAATTTATATCAAGGTCATATCACACAGGCTAGCTCCACAGTGATTATGATGGAAGTTGGGTTGAATGGCTTGCTTTCTACCACAGATCTGAGTGTAAAGTTTGTAAAGTATCAAGAATGGTAAATCACGCGCGAGTACAAGTTCATATCTCATACTGCGTGTGTTCAAGCGTTCCGAAAGTAGGCTACCACACATATCACTGGATATTTAGAATAAATTTTCCGCCAGGGTACTTTTGTACTCACTTATTGAGGAGTATAGGACTTACAAAAATAAACCCGCTGATATCTGGTAGATGAAACTAATACCTTAAAGAAAGAACTTGGGCTAACTACTTGCTTGTTATTACACTTGGCTCAAACCCAAGGTGTAAATAATGTGAGAACTGATGCAACTAGATTTAACATATCTCTGCAACGCGACTGTTGCAGGTATACGGTTACACAACTCAGTAAGGCATATGGAGGTTGTTGACCACTTCGTATGCATAAGAAGCTGTATTGGCGGCAGTGGAGGTGTAGGGAATGAAGCAGAAGCGCGTATCTCGAAGGATACGGCGGCGTTTGCCAATCTGAGGCACCCATGGCGATAGAAAGGCACCTCTTTGATGCTTAAATGTCACGCATATAAGACGGCAATGAGGGTTGTGTTACTTTACGGCAGCAAAATTTGGCCACTCGGGGTAGAGAACGTAAACATTCTTCAGGTATTCGACCACCAATGTCTGCGTTCAATCGCTCGTATCGGGTGGTACCAGATAGTAAGCCACGAGGACGTTAGGAAGCGGTTGTGTTGACACTGATTGTCAAGCGAGTTCTTTTGTTCAGTCCTTACATTTTCACAGACTTAGATGGTTATGTCATGTATTAATGATGCCAGCTAGTTGCCTACCACACCGAGCACTCTTTGCCCACGCTGCGGCCGAATGGTGCAAGGTGCGAGGTGGACAGATGATGACCTCTCGTAAAGAAGTGAAATCGTTCACCAAAGGATTGGCTACGGTAGGTTGAGTTCACCTCTCAGGCCGAGGACCTCGCGACTCACAGAGTCGGTGGATTGTAACGTTAGGTGAGGTGACGACTAAACGAGCCCAGTGGAGCAAATGTTGTAGTTGTTTTTCTGGGTTGTCTGTGGAGTGAGTGCATTCAGTGATGCGGAGCAGTGGAAGTCGTGAGGAAGCTGTCTTGCCGCTGACGCCTCACTTTCACCTACAGCTTGATTGTTTGTTTGCAAGGTGTAGGCACTCTGATGTCGTATGTTTGACTATGGACGTAGCTAGTTTCTAGTGTTCAGGTCCCTTGCCGTCTCCCTCTTTGTTTTCTCTTCTCTTCCTATGCATGGTTTGCTTGTTATATTCTTTGTGGTTGTGTGGCTGTTAGGTATCGATGTGAACTATTGATGTTTTGCTCTCCATGGTGATGATGATGATGAGGGTGCATCGTTAGGTGTTCTTAGCTATTGGGTGCAAAATACAGTCCAGTAAGATATAATGAGTACACTCGAAGGTAAATGAGAATTGATGAACCCACATGAATGGTTCCGCGACTAACTGTATCAAGTGTTGAAATGCAAAATCCCATTTGTTGTCAGAATGCCATTCGTGCTTTTTTTTTTAAATAATCGTATTCATCCAACTGCACTTAGACCTTTGTTCTAACCAAGTTCTGTTGACCGAATAACTTTATTCGAGGCTTTTACCGCATTCGACTCAAAAATATGTGATTAACTTGACGATCATAATTTCTGAGTGAGTCGGTTGCTTATGACGTGTCTACCCTACGTTTTTCCATTAGAGGACAGTCTAAGATCGTCTTCCTGATAGGTACAACTTGTAAACACTACAGATATAAAGTACTGCGACATAGTCCCATTTCTGATTGGCTTGTTGTCTCAGAGCTATAAATGGTCCTGTTACATTCTAAAGAGAATATCCATACTACTATTCCGTGACTTCATTATAAGTGCTCATCATGAATTTACGGTACCTTCCAGCATTTTGAAATAGTTTTCAACATGGTCATTTGAACGATTTTACTTAGTTGTGATGAATAATTGTTTGCATTCAATATGTTTCATCCAGCCGATTGAATTGTTGACGGCAAAATGCGTTCCATCATCAGCCATAAGCACGACAAGTACACTTGCTCTTTTGAACACTATAAAGAGTATGAATTTTGAACACGGTGGTAGACAACTGTGAAGAATACATCGGGTCACTTTCGCTAGGAATCGTTTACAATTGCCACGTTATGCCCATTCACAATTGAATCACAATGGGCAAGGTTTACCGCTGACAAAGTCTTTGTGCAAATAAACCAAGACAATCCTTTTTACACCAAATTACTTGGGCTCTTTTTCACACTTGAGAAACATTCCCGTCATGTGAAAAAATTCGTGCCATTTTCAAGTCACTTGCAAATACCTTCCGTTGGACACATCATTTTCTGAATAATCTAAGAGAACCTTACGATACATGGATGATATCACCACACGGTTTTTTGAAGGGAATCCTGTCTGGAAAAAACAGGTGGAATGTTACAAATAGCTAATTTTTGCTTACGATTTACCATTTGGTAAATTGCCGTAACAGGAACTTTTTAAAATGCCCATCTGCACCCATAAATAAGTAGTATCTGCTGTCCGGTATGGGGTGCACCGATAAAAAATACGTGAACTTAAGAGTTTGATCTAAGGTAAGAAATCTGGATAAGTGATCCAAATGTTTGAGGTGCCTATCGTTTTCATGTCTAGATGAATACTCTATCTTTGTGCCATGGCAGGTGATATTTCAGTCATTTAGGTAAATGATCATATTTCATCCTCTTTTGCAAACCATTCTTAGATACTGGCGCTTAGTTTGCTGTGAAGGCTCACCATCGAAAACTGTGAGAAATGTTATATATAGTTTACTTTTTTGATTTTCACTCAGTACTGAATCTGGTGTAATATACGGATGTTAATTTTTGAACACGGGGGAAGTGCATCGTTCCAATCACTACCTTTCCAGTTCTTCAAAAACAGATCAACGTTATAAATCACCAGCAAAACAACCTTACCTTTAATCTTTTCTTTGGTGTATTAAGCCCGGCATGCTGCTATTTTATTAACTACAAATTGTTCAGTGAAAAAAAAGTGTTCTTCAGGTGTGTTAAGTCGACTTGAAAAGTAACTGGATAAGAGTTTATCGATAGAATATCTTCATGTGCCGTTGTGATCTAAGCGCGTTGCAGTGAACGCGTATTTGATACAATTCCATATTCATATTGAGTTGGAGGGTGTTTCTCGTCATCTTTCAACAGCCTGTCGATGAGAAGAAAATAACTTGGTGAACTGTTAGGTTCGGTAATACCTTCGTCAATTACTTCACTCAGAATGCCAACATCTTTTAAAATGGTCCACTCTGTTTAAATTCTTGGATGCAGTCTCTGATCAGAATGCTTCAACAGCGCCAATATACTATACTGATGTCGTTTGCTTGCCTGATTATTCGTGTGCATACGTCCCATCCAGTTGTGTCCAAATTTGTTAGACAGTCAGCAACTTTCAGACGAGCTTAACAGGCACCTAGTTCCTTTGCCTGAAGCACGTTGTTTTTTTTTGACGCTTTCATTCAGGCGCAGCTTTTGCACTGAACGTTTTAAAATAAGGCCAAAAATACAGCGATGTTTACATCACTAAGTAGTGGGGAGTCGTTGAGACAACGTTAGCATCGCTCGCAATTCATCAAGGCTTTCCTATTAACACTTCTCAGCCAACTATTTTTGCATAAGATCACCATAATCTAGTACCGTTCCTATTAAATATTGTCAGTGTTGTGTATCCTTGCTACGATTGGGAGTTCAAATCCGGTCACGCATTTTTGAGAAAGCCGCGTTAACCACTGACAAGTGTCCTACCATTAGGCATGATTGAATTGTGATACGCAAACTCTCAGCCTAGGTTGCTCGTGACTAATATCCATTCCACTCTCTTCTCACTGTCATTGTTCATGCTGCTAGGGGTTTCTGCTTTCCGAATTATCATTTCGGCTTTGAGCTATGTAGATACAGCTTAGGATGTATCCTTACTTCACACGAAGGTTTTCATTTATGCATTAAATTGTCGTGTGCTATAGTGTATCACGTTCGAACTGAATTTTACCGAGCTGCTCAGATTCAAACGGTGGTAAGCGTGGAAGCTATGTCTGAACCGAAAACGGTGCAACAGTTAGTTAACCGTTGTTACCACTTATCTACATCATGATTCGTGTTGATTATCTGTTACGAGAAGCTAAGTTTATATACTTCGATTACTGAACGCGTGACCCAACTTGTATGATGGCAACTGGGCTGCTTTTCCCAAAGTTATTATGCACCAAACCTAAACAACAAAATCGGAAAGACATGGTATACTTGTTTGACATCAACAATTGGTTTCCATAGTATTTATTTTCTTTCCAGTTACTTCGAACTGATTTTAGCTTCAATTTTTGCAACATGCAAGCAACGAGAGAGGGAAAAATACTTCAAAGTAGTATTTGATGTCAGTCAAATTTTTTGTCTTGAATGTCATTCCCGATTATTTGTTGCAAAAGTAACCTTGCGATTCTAGTACTATGTGTCTAAGGTTGTGAATACACATTTAGAAGGCCAGCAAAGAGATGGAAATTTACAATGACCTGGTCACATTCAAGATTCTAGGATCAACTTTAACCTAACAAATTGTTTTTGAACAACCAGCTCACTTATTCTGCCTTTGTACAAAACAAAACAAAAAAAATCGATGTTGCCTTATCGATTCTTTATAACACCGTTCGGTTAAGCCCTTTCATGCATACTCCTGGCTACTCTTACGTATCCTGTGACTTGTGTGTATAATTACAGACATTCATAATTTGACTACCTAAATTACTGACTGGTGACCATGTTCAGGTTTATCCGTCATATACAGCAATAGCTGTCTTACCTGTTCACATACAAAATACAAAATGTGCTGCTTGCTACGGGCTTAAGTTAATTGTGTCTGAACATCTTGTACTTCACTCAGGATCCGCATTGAGTAAAATAGAGCTTTGATAAACGGAAGACGCATTAGCCGACAAGTACTCTTCAAATTAACTGTGTATAATTATATACACAACTAAAAATTCACGTGTTTCGTGTGCCAAAAATGTCACATGTATGGTTAAAAACCAATTAAGGTAAGAACTTAACGCATCAGACTTTACTGCAAATAGTGTGATATAGCCTTACTTGCCATTGATCCTATTAGAGGTTAGAACGGTCGGGTGCTTGATTTTCAGAGTGAGACGTAATAAGTGGGCATTGTGTGTTTGTGTTGGCACCTAAAGTAAAATTTATGCATATGAAGAGTTTCTCCCTGTTAGGTAAAGCGTCATACAGATTGATGTAGGTGCATCTCAACAGTTTAGCTTATCGCTGCATGCAACTGGTGTAATTCGGTGAAATATCCAAGAAGGTGATACAGATAACTGTACCAAGCTCCTGTAGATCCAACACTGGATATACTTTAAAAGACACAGCTTGTCATATAAGTGCATTTTTTAATGCACACTCACTCACCCATCGTTATGAATTTGGCGCTGTATTATTGTTTCAAAATATAGCCGTCGGTCTGTGCGCCGAAGATTTATGCGTTAGTGCGTCTTCCGTATACACTTTTTTGAGCATTTCTTCACTTGATAATTTGGCTGAAAGGTGACCTTCCGGTTTTGCTTCTATTAATAATTCATTAGTTGCTGAGTGCATCCAAGCACACTGTTTAAAAATACCTCCGATTCAGACGTTTGTCAATCGGAATTGACTACATTCGATCATTTTCTTGCATACAGCAATTTGGACAAAAATGTGTCGTACGCAACAGTGCACTTTTGGCCAGGCATGATTCACTGATAGGTCGGGAGCCAGTGATCATTAGCGCAGAAGTCCAAAATTTACTCAGGCTAGAATTCTTTGCATGGAAGACATCTCTTGTTTAGAACGTGCCATATGTAGTTGTGACTGCGATGTATTCATCGATTATCTATCTCCGTAACTGACTGTAGAAGTGCACCACGCTAAGCTCAAATTGTATCTAACAAGTTACCCGCTCGTTTCAAGCCATAAAAACGAAACGTTATAAGGTGAAAGTGTTTTTGAGTTCATGAACCCGAATAAGGCGATGGGTATAACTGGAAGCACTGGAAGTTTACCGATTCAAAAATCCTGTAATTCCCATATGAATTTCACTCTGTACTGTATGACACCAAATTAATGTAGAAAGTTTATTTTAAGCATGTTCACGATCCTAGAAGCACGCAGCCTCGTATGGCTTGATAAGACCGGAGTATAGAAGGGAAGTCATGACTCAGAAATGAGCAATAGAGAATAATACAAGCATACTTTAACGGATGGGAACTTATTAACACTGGTACTGATTGTCGTACACTGCAGATGGTCGCGCAGGTTAAAAATTGAAGTTGTAGAGTGCGTGTGTATGTAAAACCTCTGTTTGAGGTAGCTCGTTAGCTGCGCCATTACTACACTATCATACACTGTGCTCCGTTGTTGTCACTCTTAAATATTGCAGGAATGTTATTTGCAATTCAGTCCACTTATCTGGCGTTGTGGCCTTAGCAGATGTCCACGACAATGTGTCCTAAAGAATGAGACGGCTGGTTAACATTCCATGGGTGAAATAGTGTAACATTCCGATTGTGCATGGAGAGTTGACCCAAAATGCGCAACCGTCCCAGCTCTAGAGTGATTGCTAAAGAGTATGCGGTTGCCGCTGTCCCACTTTGCCCCTTCACTAAATTTACGTACACCGTAATTAAAAAGACAAGTGACCAGGCTGTTCTGCGTGGCATGTGCTTTGTTTTCATAAAATGTAGTGTGTGGTTGTAAAACTGCAACATTCTGTTTTCCTTATTCTCATTGCAGGTAGTCCGCTGTAATCTGTAGACTGCTTCACGCAGTTTCTTAGCATCGTGTCGTCGACGCGATTAGCAAAAGAACATGTTCCTTTCGCTAACCTACGTATGGCACGGAAATGACGTCCGATTATCGCCAAAATTAAGGGTATATAATGTTTGTGTGCACACCATTTTGCTGCGTAGCACGGAAACGTAGGTTACTTGCCGAGGAGACTAACAACTAACTCTGTTTTACGTCGTTGTCTCTGACAGTTAGCCTAAATTCACTGAGTTGATCACGTGTGCAACCTGGCGGCTTGCTAGCGTATATTTCAGTGGACTCCACTTATACGCCCAGCTAATAGGATGATATAACTACACCACCTTGAGTAATTAGGTTGCTTACTCATTTTGTAAGCTGGACGATTACCGTACCCAGCACTTTCCTAAGACTGTCAACTTCGATGCCCTTAATCCTCGACGTAACTATGGAGTACGCATACCTTGGCTGTTCTGTTGAGTAAAGTGAATGTATTTCGTTTACTCAGGTGAAGACCTCGTAGTCCTTAAAACTACTGGCTAAAAACTTCACCTAAGATGGCAGTGTGCCGTAGTAAATGGCGTACCTGTATCCATAACATCTTTAACTCTTCGGATTCGCCTTATACTGTCCAATATTTACGCTCCCTTTTCCCCCACCTTTATTTTCTCATAGGTCACTGTATTTCATTATAGTGTTGAATAGCCACTGGAGCCACATTACTCTCTGTTGTTGCTCATAGCCAATGGAATAGGGAAACATAAACCGAGAAATGTTTCTGGGTGGCGATTTAAACTAAGCAGTAAACACTCTTTGCAGTTCCACGTTGTACTATCTTAACCGGCTGATCATAGTTCACAAAGCGTGCTTCGTAATCTTGAACATAAAAATAAACTCTTCTAACGTGAACATTCAGAACAATCGGGTTAGCCTCTCGAGTGTTGTGTTGGCTTTTTTCGTCACCGAGGCTCACTTAGACGACAGGCTGAGCACATCTGAGACAATCACTGCTGGATTAAGTTAACATCCTTCAGTATCCAGCTTATTATCTCTTGATACCCATTCAGTGCGTAAATTATTGGTAATCTGCGTCGGTCTACATTTGGCCCACCCAAAGACGGTGTGTTGCTTCCCAAAGGGAAGGAGGTGACATCACTTTGCAGGCCTTCATTCTGAGTAGTACTCCGCGCTACTTGCCATAATTTAGTGCCGTAGGTTCATAAAGGCGTCTGATGGTTTGCAACCGGTGGTATTTTATATCCCCATCATCATCATCACCATGGAGAGCAAAACATCAATAGTTCACATCGATACCTAACAGCCACACAACCACAAAGAATATAACAAGCAAACCATGCATAGGAAGAGAAGAGAAAACAAAGAGGGAGACGACAAGGGACCTGAACACTAGAAACTAGCTACGTCCATAGTCAAACATACGACATCAGAGTGCCTACACCTTGCAAACAAACAATCAAGCTGTAGGTGAAAGTGAGGCGTCAGCGGCAAGACAGCTTCCTCACGACTTCCACTGCTCCGCATCACTGAATGCACTCACTCCACAGACAACCCAGAAAAACAACTACAACATTTGCTCCACTGGGCTCGTTTAGTCGTCACCTCACCTAACGTTACAATCCACCGACTCTGTGAGTCGCGAGGTCCTCGGCCTGAGAGGTGAACTCAACCTACCGTAGCCAATCCTTTGGTGAACGATTTCACTTCTTTACGAGAGGTCATCATCTGTCCACCTCGCACCTTGCACCATTCGGCCGCAGCGTGGGCAAAGAGTGCTCGGTGTGGTAGGCAACTAGCTGGCATCATTAATACATGACCTAACCATCTAAGTCTGTGAAAATGTAAGGACTGAACAAAAGAACTCGCTTGACAATCAGTGTCAACACAACCGCTTCCTAACGTCCTCGTGGCTTACTATCTGGTACCACCCGATACGAGCGATTGAACGCAGACATTGGTGGTCGAATACCTGAAGAATGTTTACGTTCTCTACCCCGAGTGGCCAAATTTTGCTGCCGTAAAGTAACACAACCCTCATTGCCGTCTTATATGCGTGACATTTAAGCATCAAAGAGGTGCCTTTCTATCGCCATGGGTGCCTCAGATTGGCAAACGCCGCCGTATCCTTCGAGATACGCGCTTCTGCTTCATTCCCTACACCTCCACTGCCGCCAATACAGCTTCTCATGCATACGAAGTGGTCAAAAACCTTCATGGTTTTATCATCTAACTTGAAATCTGCGTTATCTCAGCAACGTTTCAGAACCGCCTTGCATTTTTAGGCCGCAAAGGATATTCCAAATTATTAATTAGAACGCAGAATGGCGTCCAACATTCTTTGTGCTGCTCGGGAGTTATCAATTAGTAACATCTTGTCGTGAGGGTATTCATGAGCAGTCGATTCCTTACCAAGGAGGAGGTCCATGCGGGCATCTTGTGAGTGACGGAAACAATCCCCATTGCTTCGTCTACGAAACAGTCGAAGAAAGATAGTGAATGGGGACAGTCCCCATGTACGTCGCTTCTAGTACTAAAATTGTTAGACAGTTCGCCGTAAATTCTAACCTGAGCTGAAGCATGTGAATAAGGCGGTGACAATATGTTAGCATACTTGGCCAGTACACCCTTGCGTTTGAGTGATTCTAGAAGTGTAGACCGATCTGCCGATTTCAACGCACCTTTGTAATTGAGAAATACGACGATTTTTGGCTGACAGTACACATGATGCTGTTCCAGAATTTGACGAAGAATAAAAATGTGTTCTGTACATCCCCTCCCAGGACGAAACTCTGTCTGTTCTTCCAAATGTTCACCTCCGAAACTGCAGTGAGTCCGCGAAGTATAATGGATCTCATAACCCTGGAAATGACTGGGGTTAAACTAATTCCTCTGTGGTTTTCGCAATAACCCTTGATAACTTTCTTGAATATAGGAAGTATCATTGTGTGATCCCAGCATGAAGGGATAGACTCTCTTGTCCACACAAGTTTAAACAACTGAGTCAAAGCATCTACCAGCTTCTACTCACCTTTTTGAAAAGTGCCCGCACGAGATCATCTGGACCAGCAGCCCCATTACATTTGTGAGTCGAAATGAAATGCATTCGTGGACCTCTGTCTCAGTGGGTGTTTCCAGCTCTGCCGGGTAGGATGCTACAGTACAAGTTTGTGGCGACAGCACATTGGTAACAGGAAGCCAGCTGAATTGACCCTCAAAGTGTTCCGCCCATCGTTCTAACCTTCTGGATTTATCATAGACGAGTGTGCCATCTGTATCATTAATGGCTTCATTGACAGACGGTCGCTTGGGACCAGTGGCACGGATTAGCTTGAAGAGTTTGTCGGTGTTCTATGAGGCAAAAGTGGCCTCCATTTTCTTACCTTTTTCCACTAACCAAGCCTCACGACGGGTATTTCATAGGCGATCAATATGAAAAATGAAATGTCCACACTAGACCCTTGGGACGCCCCGCTGGTTTTGGGGAGTCGATCAGATAGAGCATTGTTGAACTTTACAGCAAGGCATCGGTCACTTAGGTGTCCCATACCATACTTGTGAAACGTCATGTATAAAATGTGTTTACTCCTGTTAGAAGCTTCAGAGATATTTTAGATGATAACATTCACTAGGTCTTTCACAACAGCCGGTCTTCTATCCAGTCGCACCGGTCACTTGCACCCAGGCCTTAAACAATTCACTTGGGGAATAAAAAGCCACTTCAAAATCCATGTTGATTGTCTGGCAGAGGGTTGTGCGGTGTTTAGAGTAGACCTGCTGCTGGTCGTCGGTTGTGCCTTCTAAAACTTCTATGACAACAGCTGTTAAGGCAGTTGGCTTTCAGTGGACAGGCTTGTTACGATCGCTCCCTGTAGGACACCCACCCTTCCGGAATTTTCCCCTGGTTTATATAACGGCAGCATAGCCGGATTATTCACAATAATATAGCATGTGTCATGCAATAATAGTGTCACTGTTACTACATGATTTGGACGTCTCTCTTGAAACCGATGAAGTATTCTCACCAGTACTTCACGCCCTTGTATTCATGGCTTATGCATATCGGCAATCCACGGTAGACTGCATTATTTCACTTTGACGGGGTGTGCAGAAGTTAACGTCAACGATACTTTGTTACATTTGTGGTATATTTACAAATCGTAAAACAGATGGTGGCTGAGGAGGAAGCACTGCTGGAGCGAACGGCAGACGTTCGTGTTGGCAAGTTAGTACGAACTCAGTAGTAAAGAGAAAGCCGTCGTGGTTAATACATCACGATAGCAACAAATGTAATTTCTCATCAATTACTAGGTAGACCAGATTTATCTTTGATGGTTTCTCCTGTGCTAGAAAAGCCAATTTACTCCACGTGTATTATCCGGAGGGTCACAAAGTTTCCCTAGTAAAATCACTTTTAATATAGTTTATCGTGAGGACAGAAGCATTTGCTGTTTCATATCTCAGTGACTGCGTGAGAAGAATCGCGATTTTTCTTATCTCAGCCGGCTTATAAGACTTGTGTACGTTTGGAATTAAATGTATGGAATTATCTGCTTAAAAGACCAATCGACTACCATCTCATCTTTTTGAGCTGATCATTTTGCAACTTACTCGATCACGAAAGCAACTCGTCATAGTCATAACAGCACGTGATTCACCGTCAATGCAGAACATACTGCATGTGATAGATTATTTGATTCCTTGCCGACCTGCTGTACTGTGGCCCAGAAATTGGCCAAGAATTGCAGTTAGATAGCGCATGCTAATAGCTCATTGGACCAAATGATACGAAGTGATGTGAAGCAAGAAATAATCAACACTACTGCATACTGCCACTCGTATCTTACTGAAGGTACTTTTTTCGAAGTCCCCTGTAGTGTGCTTATTTGTGACGTGCACTGCGTTTTCATGATCCCCGGAGGCTTCCTATTCGCAGTGTTTACAGATGGGAGATGGTATTGCCGTTTTATCAAAATCATTTGGTTTGTTACTCGCCCACATTTGTCGCTGTTACTGTTATCACCTGATCTTCCATTCGACTGAATATTCATACTGTATGTTAGATTGAATTTGGTATATCTCCACGAGGTTAACATCCGTTTTCAAGCCGCCCTGCGAGGCTTTCCGACGGAAGAGATGGTTGGGATTCCGCTTCACTACTTATTTGCCTGAACAATGACAACACACTTTCCGGCTGCATAGATTTACTCAGTCCTATTAGAATACGGAAACTCACCTTATCGTAATTCAACTGCGCGTGTTGTGTGAATGCTTCATTTCTCTCTGGTTACTAATTAACCAGTGTTTCCGTGGGACAAGTTCTAGCGGCAACCTCATCGACCTTGAGGTAAGACACATTATCCAGGGATGACTTGAAAAACAAGTTACGTTAAGATATTGATAATCAGATCAGTCGCATAATAAGTTGCGTAACATCGCGTACGTAGAAAATCCTATGGTCAATACTCTCATAGAAAATGGAGCTTTCCAACATTTCCCTTGTGATATTAACGACCAGTAAGCTGGAAGTTGATCTCACAGAATGATCATCCCTTTGTGAAGGAACATTCTATGTACAAAATATCTACATGTGCTTGTCTGCGTCTTCGATTCAACCAACATTCCATCCATCGTATGGATTATATCCACACAGGCGGTCAGTCTTCCGTATAAGCGACATGGTTCTAAATAGTGGGAACACATCTAATGAAATCACCTTATTTGTTGTTTGGTAGTTAAGTATGATCGACGACCTCGTATTTCACCGGTACTGTTGTCCTTTCGAATCCGGCCAAACAGCTCAACTAACCAGTATGTTATTGATGAATATCGGAAACTGCGCATATCTGTAGCTGGGTGCAGACCATATTTCTTGGGATTCTTTGACAGGTTGCAGTCTTCTTTCCGTACTTTTTGTTAGCGAAACCCGGCCAAGTGGCACAACACCATATTTTGCCCCTTTCCCTCCTGTTTACCGTGTGGCAGTTTGAGGAATCGCTCGAAAAGTTGATTATTTTATGCTGTTACTCAACACCGAACAGTGTATCATCAGCTTACCTCATCTCTTTCGGTTGTTCTACGCGTCGTTCAGTCAGAAAATCTTTGTATTTCTTAAATTTAAAGCATTGATAACATCTATTAATCATTATCGAGTGTAGTGTTTTTTCGGAGTTCTGCCTGCGAAGCTTGATTTTTGACTCCGCCGTCAAAGTTCCCATTCTAGACTTTTACCTTTAGTTAGAACATCTTTTTATAGGGAGACCATATTTGCTGACTACGGGATTCCAATTCTGAGGTGACCATGACAGGTGGGCCGTAGTAATTCAGTGATAATAGTTTTCTTAATTTATTGACATATCTGGCCCAGTATTTCTATAAAAAACTTATTTTTAGTAGGTTTTACCTCACTTTCGTTTGTCTCCTGACGACTTGGTAGGGATAATCTCCGACTCACACATGCTTTACACTCATAGGTGAAGCTATTGCTGTAAAGGTTTGTATTGAGTAGCTGGTTGCTTTGTCGTAATTTCGAGATATTGTTTCCCATTCCGCCAGTACTCACTGGCTCAACATGAATTTCAGCAAGCTGGACGTCATTTAGCTGCAAACTCTTTTTAGTGGCGATTCTATTAATGAGTCAAAGGCATCGCCAGCTTTTTTCATTTTCCTCTAGTTATACATAGCAAAGGCGAATGTATTGCGGGTGAACTAGTATGATCATCATCGTCATCACAGACAACAATGAGTCAGTGGTTCACACCGATACTTAACTGCCACACAACCACAAAGAATACAACAATCAAACCATGCATAGGAAGAGAAGAGAAAACAAAGAGGGAGACGGCAAGGGACCTGAACACTAGAAACTAGCTACGTCCATAGTCAAACATACGACATCAGAGTGCCTACACCTTGCAAACAAACAATCAAGCTGTAGGTGAAAGTGAGGCGTCAGCGGCAAGACAGCTTCCTCACGACTTCCACTGCTCCGCATCACTGAATGCACTCACTCCACAGACAACCCAGAAAAACAACTACAACATTTGCTCCACTGGGCTCGTTTAGTCGTCACCTCACCTAACGTTACAATCCACCGACTCTGTGAGTCGCGAGGTCCTCGGCCTGAGAGGTGAACTCAACCTACCGTAGCCAATCCTTTGGTGAACGATTTCACTTCTTTACGAGAGGTCATCATCTGTCCACCTCGCACCTTGCACCATTCGGCCGCAGCGTGGGCAAAGAGTGCTCGGTGTGGTAGGCAACTAGCTGGCATCCTTTCGTTTCCTTGAATACGGGTACTATGGTTTGGTTTGCCGTTAGTACTGACAGCAATCCATGAGTTAGCTTTTTGGCGAAGGGCGAAAAACTAAAGAGATGGAACAACTGATATTCAGGGAAAAGAAATTAAAACACTCGTGGATACAGGTTTGCCATTGACGCTCATTTCTGAAAGAGTTTCCACCCAGTGGCTTGGATGATAGCCAACTCCTCAGCCTGTCTGAGGCACCTATCAACTTTGCTTGGTGAGATGGTCGTGGCTTTGATAGCCTCCAGAATCTAGGACATGATGCTTCCGAAGGTTTTCTGATCAACCCTCCTGAACTAGAGCTTCGAGCGTTCAGAATAACGCAGTGGTGAATATTGACCAACATTAATTTTAGCTCGATTCTACATGACTGAAATACTGCAGAACATTGGAGTTGAATGTGTAAGGGTTTTTCTCCAACCAGCAATAAATGGTCGTGCATTTTTATGCACTGGATTTATCGTCTTACGGCTGTACGATGCTGTCATTTGTTCCGTCGGACGTGCAAAGGCCAGCGAATTTCACCCATTCTTTTCCCCATTGCATTGTCAGCTCATTGTATGGTCATCAAGTACGTACTGTGAACTTACTCTGACTGGCTGTTGGTGATATGCTTACTCTGCGCATCTGCGTTCCATTTTTGTTCGTGATTATTGAAACAGCATCTGTTCAAGTAAGTTATAACGTAACCCAAACACACGGATCAACGTCTAATGTTTAAGTACGTGCCGCCAGGATGGACATTACGTGAAGTTCTTAGACATGGTACCTCACTTGTTGCACTGGTCCGCATGAGATGGCATGTGGTGATTGCATACATTTCGGGCGCCACTCCGTAAAAAGGGTTCATGAGCTTGTTTAATCAGCGAGATATCGGTCATATCCCACCAGTCGTGTGAATCTGTTGTTACCACAATTTCGAAAATCCATTGCAGCCTATCAAAAACCGGTCGTTGGCTACGCTTTTGGAAACGCACCCTTATGTTGTGCTTTCACTGACCCACATAGACCGGCGAGATTTGTGTGACTCGAGTACAGCTCGAGTTCAGCTGCAGAAAGTACTATGTAAAACAAGTAGATTGGTCGGCCTTCCTCTCTGAACTTTATGTTTATTAGCATGATTTTTAATTTACTGTCCCGACGACTGAGGACAAACCCTCAATTTTTGAAGGGTAAGGTATTTTCCGTCTTAACTTTCGCATGTAATTTGGCAATTGTTCGGCGTTGTGGTTTATCCTTCCTACTAATGTCTTTGGTGTTTGACAGGGATTTTTTTGAGCTTTTAAGTGCAGTTGTTCATTAAAGTTGTTGTTTAGAATCTTCCAATGGTAAACGTCTGTATAAGATGATATTGTCAGATACTTTCTGCCAGCCTACTTTATTTAATACTGATTAACTAAGGATCCATTTTTCCTCAGTAACGTTTCTAAAACCAAAAACATCTACTGCTGATTTCCGCACTTGTTCGTTTCTTTCAATTCAGTTCACTGACAACATATTGCGTAGCGACTATGCTCCTCCGAAATTACCAGGCAGGAAATTGTCCACGGATTTTCTCTCGCTCCTCAATGCGCTGCTGATAAAGTCTCCTGCAAATCGAATCTCCCCAGTCCAAGTAATCAAACACTCGTTTTGGCGCGACCGTCTTCAGGATATTAACAGCTCTTCGTCTCTAACTGAACAAGTACTAACCGACGGAACTACAACCACGTCACTGTTGGTAGGCTTATTAAATTCTCATGTTAACTGTGGTATGGCAAAATATCTCGCTACACAGGTTGTGGTTTGAAAAGATCGGCCGTTTTCCTGTCCAGCTCATCAAATGCAATTTATTTTCACACCTCTAATTTTCGCTAGTCGTGCAATGGATTAATTTTGTTTGAATACTTTATTCCTGATAATTTTGTTTTGTTAATCCTGTATTTGCCTATAGTCTTCCGTCAGACCGTTTTGACTTTTATGAGTGCAATGCACTCATGTCTGTCTAACTGTGTCTGTGTATGTGTATATGCGTGTTTGGTATGTGACTAGTGGTCGATAGTCAATCGATGCATCAGGTAGGTTTTGACTGCCAAAACGGTTTCACTGTTCACAACACACCATTCTTTTCTCAACCACAGTCATGTTCTTTTTAATGTTTGGCTGAGAGTTGTTGCGTGTAACATATGAGTCCATTGTGGTTAGTTGAGAGAACTAAACGTGACCTTTATCAAGATCTTTTAGGAAATTTTACATCTGGGCTTGTGTATGCAGCTGAGTTTTCAGCTGTTTCCACTAGCTGTATGATTATGTTAGTAAAGTAAGAACGAACAGCACCTCAGTAGCTCAATGGATTTTGTACGTCACTCGCGAAAGTTAGCAAAATGCCGGTTTCACTGGTTTCTTTCGTATCATTAATCGATCTCAGCTGTCAAATGGAGTATTGTATGTTCTGATTAATATGACCTACAAAGACTTTCTGATGGAGAAAACTTGTAATTTCTGTACTCCTCAATTGACGAGTCAAGCGGTTGATTTCAGACGAAAAGATTAATAAAAATTCATAGTTATCCCTGATTTAATTCAATTGAGATTTCGCCTGTTTTTCTTGGAGTACTGCTGTAACGTGTGTGGTCTGCTAACCAGCCCATTCTTACTGTGCATAAGATTCGTTTCACAACGAACGAATCGATGCGATTGGTAAACGAATTGTTATCTTAGCTGGGCTTACTCAGGCCGTTGACAACACACCGATTAGCAAGGAACATAGGTACTTGGCCTATCCAGTTCGATCGACATTTCTGGAAAGACTAATGAGGAAGCGATTCAACAGCAGTTTCCCAGATAAGAAAAACACATCGGACTGATTCGGGTTGATTTTCACCGATGCAAACATCCTCGACACTGAAATGTAGAAAAACAAGACCTCTTAAAAACGTTTACAAGCTACTACCGTGAATCATTTCGTTGAAAATGCTGTTTCACTTGTGGTTCTGACATGCTCACTTTGCAAATATTGCGTATAGTATATTGCAAAAAGTCGTTGTAGAGCGTTGCAGAACTACGAATGAAAGACGACAAAGTATAAAATGTATGACGTCAGTTATTCAAAGACGTAAAAAGTGTGGGAGTGAAAGTTGGTAGATTAGAAGACGTAATTCATATTGTAACTTCAACAGCATGGAGGGAAGGTGTACCGAAGTTCACGTGTGTGCATGGTTCCGGGAATATTTTCAGATACGCGATGGTGCTTTTTCAAATAGCGTTGACTTTACGAACTATAATTGAACAAAATAATACCGAGAATTCTACGTATAAACACATCGTTGTATACATTTCTAATTTGTTTTGTGTACGCTAACCTGTAACACAAGTTTTGTACGCACATTTATCTTATGTATAAGGGTGTACAGTACAGTATGCGTTTTTAGCGTTTTTGTTGCATGTGAACACAAACTGCACGTTGGATTCAATCTTTCTCTTAGCTAGCATTATCCATTCGGACCTGACCTATAACTCCATTACTGAGATCCGACTGTATTTACACGTCTGTAGTTCAGCAATAAATAATGTGTTGTCAACCCATTACAGCGTTTCTTCTGATTGTTTAGCTGGGTTAACCAGTTGGCTTAATATTACATGGATCAAAGGAATGTCACGTTTGATGAGTTTGCCTGTAGGGTGCCAAGGTTAATCATCCAATTAACATAGTGAAACAGAAAGCCACACTCCCGTAGCTGTTAAGTGCAAAATCCAAGTTTTCATGTGGGTTCTACATACACTCGTGTAGCTCGTTCGGTATGGTATCTCATTCTTCGTCAAGGTTCTTTCATTCATCTGTTCATTGGGAGAACCGTTTTACGGTTATGAGTAATAACCGGTTTTATGATGGGCAGTTAACGGCAATGCTGACTAGTACTTCCGGTTACTTGAAAATAAGTGCATTTTTCGTGTTTTTGTAGGTTGTTGGGAATGGGAATTGGAACACACCATAATTCAGAAGCCTGATGTACTTTCTTGGTGTGCTGCCCACGCTTTTATCCACCTTCCTCCTATTCAGTAGGTGTCGGCAACACCATGAACATTGTGCGCTGTTGACTCTCACCTTGGTAGCCATGTTGTAATCACTCGGTATCCCCAGTACACCTCAGTGAATGTCAAGATTGTAACTGTATTATGTTTCGTTGACTCCGTTTCTCTAAATGTTCACACATTCGGAAAATTATCGGGCTACGCATGGAGTCCAAGGAATTACCAGTGGACACCTCATCGGATGACACTATATAAGGCTTATTGCAAGGTTCAAAACAACGTCGAGGTTACAAAGTGTAACGTGATGCTTTCAATTCGGATGTTTTCACAATTTATCACTTCGATGCATTGTGCTGTGATTTTTGGAAGTAATCGTGATTCACTTTGGGGATATGGTTGTTAGATTAATTGGCTAGAGTGACTAGCTTTCGATAGATTAAAACGTAGGACAGATACAGACATAGAGTGTTGATTGTCCAACTAGTCTAGTGTTTATTACATTCAGCGGTTGTATTACAACGCATCTCGAAAGTTGTGTCTTCATTAGGTTAGTGAAACTGACTTGTCAGTCTAAGCTATCACGAGGCTCTGATCGATTTCTATAGACAGTGAAGGATTAATGAGTAAAAGTATAATGCGGTCGCAGGACGCAAAATGAATTATTATCGTTACTAAATACTTAAACGATTAGTAGTGACTGAGGATCACGATGAGGTCCGGCTAGTATGGCAACCAATTATCTTCACGCCTACTCTTGTTGCTTTTTAGCATCAAAAAGCAACACATTGTGACATTGATAAAAAGAGTTGTTTCGTTGGGCAAATAAAAAATACTGTGTTAACAGAAGGTCATCATTTACCTTTGATTATCCCGGGCACAAACAACAAAACATTCCTTGTTGGAGATTCTACTGGTCTCATCAAGCTCGATGTGCACGTAGCGATTAAATAAAAGAGATAGACAAGAAAACGACAAAATTAAATGATAAAATTCTGACTTTTAGAGTTTAGAATAGCGACGGCCAGTCATTTGTCGATTAGTAGACCCTTTCTCAAACAGCACACTACAACATTAGTTCATGTGTTTAGCGAGATGAACTGAACTGGGAAGCGACTAACCATATGTGAATTTTAGCCGACGTAGTTCTTTAGTCATGTTCACGGAGAATAACTGAGGGAAGATTACCAGGCCGTTTTGAGATTGCGTATTTTTGTGGGAATTCTTAAACGATTAATGGAGAACGGTGATGATAAAAGATTTCAGAAGTAACGATGGTTTGGCGCACGGTCTGTTTTCGACTACTTGTCATCGGACCAGTCATACTATTCCATATCATCATGGTCGTCAAGCGATCCAAATTGAGAGCTGTTTGCCACGCAATTACTTCAAGCAGTCCTGAATTATATCAAGTGGCCGTATAAACGGTTGTTTATTGCATCGGTAATTGTTCGATTCGTACCCATTTTGTCAGGGTGTTGCGTTGCAATAGAGAGTTACCGCCTGAAGTTTGAGGCGCCACAAACGATGATTCACTTGTTTCAGACCATAACAGCTTCAACGAATTAGTCTAAACGTGAAACCATCCATTTTTGACTATTTTACATGAAATTGATCTGTTCTTCGTGCTTCCTTGGAAGTTTGCACTTGGCGTTAACTTACATGGGTTGAATAATGTCCGTATAAACATGATTTTTCTTATGGGATGAAGGTGTAAATAAGTGTATGTACCAGCAAGCCTTACTTTCTCATGTTTAACTTGTCTTTCAAACCAAAAGTATCATACACAATAGGATGAAACCTACAGTAGATGTATTCACTTAGCAAGGAAAACTAGGTTAAGCTGACCATTCTGATGATATTGTCAAAACAAACCTGACGAGTGTGACCACGTCAACTACCAAAGCTGACATTTTCTGCCAATGTTTTGCGATGATGTCCATTGATGATCATGAGTTTCTCAATCTTGAACTGAAATCGAAACTAACCGCATGGTCTTTCCAGTGAAATAACCATAAAACTTGTTCCATTATATAAACTGCTCGTACCTTCTGTGCTATGCAATTTTGTACCGATCACACCACGTCTGTTTTGTGACTGATACTCCACTTTCCTGTTTGCTTCAAAGGATAAACGAAGTGTCATGGAGGATGAGGAAATTAACCTTGTGAACGGTACCAAACATTCCTTGAACGCAAGCGAAAAGCAGTCCATCACTGTCCCGCAAACAAATGGTTGCAAACCGATAGATTCTCACAAAAATCAAGAAACCCTGGTAGATCCGGATAAAAAGTCCGATCTACTCAGTTTAGACACAGCTACATGTGGTTTACACGCTGAAGCAGCCAATTTCATGTTGCACGCTAATACCCACATTAGCCCTTCCACTACGCAACCAATTCCAGACCTGGAGAAACTTGTAGACGAATCAAATCTTACGGTTGAAACAAAAGACACATGGGATATGAACGGAAGGATGGTTCAAAGTGAATATCATACACCCAACAAAGGTGAGGTTAAACTACGAAATACATTTCGTTCACTAACTCATGTTATCTTAATAGATGTAGAATGTGATGATTTTTTCTCTAGTGCCATAAAACTCTTACATTTGCAAACCGTCAACTGGAGATCGTGAACTGTTTGGTACACTAGACTTATTGCAAACATCCCAAATGGATGTGAAATGATAACTGATCTGCTTCCATTGCTCAACTTCCTGCATTATGAATGTGGTCTCATTCGAAGTGTTCCGAAATTTCAGATGAGATCTAATTGTGGAAGATCACAGCTTCTGTTAGATTTGAACCAGCGACAGAAACAGCATGTTCAAATTTGGCAAACGCCGTATCAACTGAGTCACATATCCATGCCAGAAGCTCAGAAATGTCACAGTTGGACTGTATCACCTACTGGTTCCACTGTCTCGTATTCTAAAATTGACCGCTTGTAAGCAGTTACTTGTAGGTGCACATCTCAGCCATTTGTTGCGACACCTCTGTCATGTATCTGAACGGTTTGATTTGTGTGTACTTGAACTGATTGTTCCAGCATTGGTGATTGGATAACGTGGCACACACTCATGAGTCTACAGTCGAACATTCACCTTCTCCTTATTTAGATTCACGTTGCTTTGAAAAATCATTGTTTTGTTTGAAACCATTAACCTCAACCAAACGCAATCTATACGGCTGTTAGTTGAAGAATACTTTTTAAGTTACCTCTATTTTCTTTTCGTCCTTTAATTATACAAAAATTCAAGAGATTTCTCTTTCTGCAACATTTTCTTTCAATCTTGCCGTGGAGCCTTCAAGTATTGTAGCTCACACGCATTGAAATCCGGTTAAAATTTATCACGCCTATCTAAAGGTTCACAATTCCGATCATCTCCTACCTACCAGGTAACTGCTTTGTCAACACTGATTGCTAGTGACAGGCTGATGTGCTCAGTTTTTACTATCTCGTCAAATTGTTGAACACTTTCACTTTTTATTCCTGAATAAAAAACTGAAAACGACTGTCTTACGTTGGGTTATAGGCAGGTGTGTTGAAAAGAGAAGATACGTAAACATAAATAAAAGCTTATGTGTGGTTTGCATGCCTCATACCTAGTGCTGTTACTGTTGATGTTTAGTCTGCCCTCCATTCATAGACAGCTTGTTCAAACTTTATGCATCTATACATGTGAAGATGTATAAAATTACTGCACCTGTTCTACTTGTCCGAGCTAACTACAGCCCAGTACATAAAAAGATTTACTGATTGGCAAATGTGCGTCTATCCGTAGCTAATAGGGCATGTGCTGATTTAATGGACAGCCAAAATGGTATCAAGTAGTCACATAAATGGCTGCCTTCTGCGTTGGTCACAGTCTGATTCGTGTTCATTTTGTCTCAGTTTTACACTGTAATTGAGAGTTGTTCCCTGAATTTTGAGGTCCCACATTTGACGATGAGTTCGTTTAAGACGATGACAACTTCAATGGCAACATGAACCTTACCCAAACACGGCCTCGGGTTACACAGCATGTTGACAACTCTTTCGTCTGTTCTGGGCCCCGCTGTTGGATCGAACTTCATTGATTCCCTGGATTTGGGTAGTCATTATTGAGATCGGAGCCCGATTAACAAGATTATCATTGTCAACTGGATTGGGGTTGGTCAAGTGACTCTGATTCTTATAACCTGACAGTTTTGTCAAATAAGGAAGCTCGATAGCGTCTACCACGTTAAAAACATCGAAAGCCCCCCAATTTGCAGGTCAGAAGTTGTATCTGGTCTAACGGTAGGTTTCAATCTTTGTCATACCAGCTCACTAACTGCCCACGTCTTATCCAGCAAAGTTTTGGGGATTGTTCCTCGTCAATGTCGCTTTTAACTGTTGCTCGATCTGCAATATCTTCTAGTCACGATCAAGACGGTCTATATCTGTAGTCCAATTGTATGGGTCTAACAATAACCAAATGATAGGCCTTCATTCACATGATGACATACACTTGTCTTACTGTTCAGCGACTGACCGAATTGCTTGTGTAATCATTTATTCAATGCGTACGCCACTGGCCTGACCATAAGGTATTTTGGCTCAAGCCGACGCTGACCGCAAAAATGATCCAAATTAACCTTTAAAACTTTTAATAACTTGGATAAAATAAAGTTAAGCGGAAATGTAATAAATGCATCCGCCTCATTAACTGCGGCGCAATGATATTTCGGGTAACGTTTTCAACCGGCGATTCGAGTAATCACAAAGGCCTCAACTGGACAGGCGACATTTCCCACTTTAATCGAAGGAAGTCAGAGCGTTCATATTTCGTTACTACATCGTTGCTTGACCATCGTGCGGTTCTGAATAACTAGTCTCGGTAAACAAGGTCCGGTAAGGGAAATGCTCAACTCATATGTGGAGTTTATGACCCAGGCATCGTAGAATTTTCAGTTCAATTAATTGACCAATTGATCCCTTATTCCGAGGCTTTCGAGATACGCGCCAGTGAAAGCCCGTATTGCTTAAACGATCAGTCCGTTTGATATCGGCTATTTTACAAGGATGTGAGGGTCAGATACGGCAAGTCTGGTAATATTCTTCTAGCGTAGAGGCCATATCTCTGCATCATAAAACAAACGAGAACACGCACAACCATTACATATCCTTCTTTTCAGCGAAAACTGAACACGTTTTCGGTGTCGTAGGTGACGCAGCTCGGGGAAAACGACACATGCTTTTGTTATTCTCACTATCTCATTAGCAATATTGCAAGCTGACGAGATGGTGCTACCCACTTATGTGTGTTCAAAGTGTTAGGCAGGTTACGTGCTATGAAGAGCATGAAGGTGAGAATGCTCCTGGCTTGAAGCAGTACTTCTCACTTTGAGAGTATGAAGCGCATTCCATACAAACCCTCCCGGCCAATCACGTTGTTTAGAATGATCTATATGTCTCCAGCAGAGGAACTGAACAATGTGAAGTAATCTACATATCATCTGTCAGTCAACTTAGTGCTAGGAAACAACACAAGCGTACCTTCCAGAGTGTCGTCCATGACCAGATTAAACATGAAGGCGGTAACCGGACACCTTTGATAAAAACTACTAAAAGTGGTGACACCCGAGACGGTTGTCAGTAAGCGCTCACTCTGCTTGTAGAGTGAGCATATAACGATTTTAACAGATTTGCATGTCCTTCTGGAATGTTTGTGCGAAGCATACAGTTCCACAGAAAGTTAAGAGCAACCGAGTCGAAGGCAGACCTTAGGTCTAAGAAGGCCACGAACGTCGGTTGCCTGTGGGAGTGTCGATACTCCAATATACTTCGCAGTGTAGAAATTTTGTCAGTTTACCCTAAAAATAATCGAAATTTTACCTGTTCTTTACGCATCTGACACTTCCTGGATTTGATGGGCTAACAAACGCTGAAGCCAATGACACTAGACGGATATCTGTGTGGTCGCCAGTTGGACTCTAAGCCCCCTTTTTAAAGACGGGACTTATTATTACTGAGCTAAAATCACAAAACAACTCTTCAGTTTCCCACACTGTTTCAAAGATTTTTGTCATTCCCAATATCAACCTCTCTCCGCCATCCTCGAAAAGAGAATGAACCTTGTTACGCCCTAACAACTTAAGCTCTAGGGTCACTTCTGGTTCCGACGGAAGGCCGTCTGGAACGCAGTAACTGACCATCAGGTTTTCGTCATCTGTATGGTCCGGCACAGTCCTGCCGAACTATTCCTCAAAATGTTAAATCCACCTGTCAGACCGACTCAGCTGGCTGGTGGTAAGAGAATCATCCTTTTCAAATATAGTCCCATCTATACCAGCTCAACGGTCAACAGAGCTACGAATAAGTGAAAATAGTCTTTTGGTATTCCTCGATGAAAGGGCTCATTTAATCTCTTTCAACTGTTCGACTAAGTATCGTTCACTGTTTTCTACACAGGTTTCTGACAAACTTACCGTTGAGTTCTCGACGTTCATCATAATCGGAACCAGATGGGATCGAGCGATGCTTTTTCATAAAGTTTATCGAAGTGACAGAAATTCACTTCTGTCACAGCTCCTACTGAACGTACCTCTTCACAACAAGCTATTGCAGCTGCTGCGATCTGTTCCCAGTGTTCGTTAGGTTCTTCCACCTGACTCCAACTGGACAATGTGTTCACCAATGCTTCTAGATAAGCGTTCTTTACACTCTTCTCGCCCAAATGTCAGTTAGTTATTTTGCATTTACCAGAGGGTGACCTCTGGGCAGGTGAAAAAGCAAAACGGACATACACAACAGCATGATTCGGGTCCAGGTGGTTGCTCTAAAATGCGCGACGGTCTTTAACAGAGTGACACCACCTTTAACTGACTGCTAAACAACAGAATTACATCCATGGTTGAGAATCATAGAGAGGTTTCCATGTGACGTTGTACTTCTTCTCGCTTTGGTTTGCGATACTGCAAGGATAGGAACCATGGGCTGTACAAATTTGGAGTTGTATTTCATCACTGCCCACGACACCAAACATACCACTCGACTGCTTCACATTCAAGTTAAACAATAAAACCGCTGGATAGTATGATGGTGTCAGAGTGCTTGGTCTGATTTATAAGTTTAACAGTTGTGAGTTAAAAAAGAACTTCGAATGGACGGCAATAGCTGCTAGGAGATTTCTTCCAGTCACTTCCTTACCATCGTTTGTAACTCGGTTATTGGCTTAAAGGATAGGTTTGCTGTTTGAATCTTAACCAAAGCGGTTTAGTTTCGTCCCTTCCCGCTCTTTTGCCTTCCTTCCAATGCGGTTGAACCTCAGGGCGAACAGTTAATAGAACTGTACTCACTTGCTTCAACCGTTAAGTGTTGTGGATTTTACAATAGGCACGCTTTCATCAAGTTGCTAAATGCGCTTCAAGTAATACCTACAATTTGTTTGGTCAAATATGTTATGACCTCTACATATCGCACGTGATTCGTGAATACGGATAAAACGTGCATTGTAATGTGAAGGTACTAAAAAGGTTCATCCACTGACTAATGGCCACCAGGATTCGACCACTTTTATGAGGGTTCCCTTGATGCTCCCATTCAGTCTACCTTAGGTGTGAGAAATTTTTGCTTTCCCGCTTTTGGATGTTGATGAACTTCTGGAGTTTGAACTGGGTTAGCACAACGACTGTTCCTCAGGAATGAACAACTCGATAACATTCAACTCAACTGTAACTCATCGTTGTAAAATAGAACAAAGGTTGTGCGAAGACTTGAAACGTTTTCCATGTTTCACTCTTAGACATCGAACGACTCAAATGTTATGGTCCTTGCTCTCTATTTGACGTTACGCACGCTTCACTAATTGATATAGAAACTTAACCGTCACGCATCCTTGGGATATGGTCGCTATATATCTGTCTGTCTCAAGAGATTACTACGTCTTTGGGACGGTCCCACACTTTTTGCACTGGCTGCATAACCTGAACCTGGAGAAGGACACTTTATTGCTGCTGGGACGTGTTAATTCACCCTTACTTACTGCTTGTATCGGTGTCGACCTTTGGAAATTGCTCCCAGCCCTGACAGTCAGTTTTCACTTGCTGCGGCTTACCACCACTACGCCCAAAGATGTGTGGATGTCATAACTCTTCATACTTCACTTATCTACATCTTCGTCTCCATGACCGGTCTTCCATGTGACCAGGGTCCAGTTCCAAGCTCACCGTGTAGATGTATAAAAGGCAGCTTCGTTTGTAAACAGTGCAGTGCGTACATTCGGGAACTAAAGGGTAGGGCTCAACGCCAGGAAGACGATGGACCAGAAGCGACTATCAGAATAGTGTGTACACACTATAGGGGAAGTGACACTAGGACGAACGACAATGTATTGCTACCCAATGTGTGTGAATGCACGTCAACCGTGCAAATGAGTGCACGTATTCGTGATCCTATGTTTTAATATAACCTGTACGAGAGTTCTTGCACTAAACAACTGTTCAGGCCAAGCGTCTGTTGTGGTCACAATATGGGATACTCTTGAAGATGCGACCGTATTCCGTTCAACCCAGATATCCCAACTACCACAGATGTCGCTGACTAAGCAAAGTGAGTATATTTGAAATACCCGCTTTATACAGGGCATTTCTATCCGGGTCCTGGTCTCGCCGTTTGCCGCCAGGGGCTACTCTGTTACAACGGAAATAGACTTTGACGACGTTGCTGAAGCATTTACGTTGTCCACTCCTGACTACCCTACAAAAATGGACCGTAAACACAAACTTCACGTATTGTCATCTTCATCTTACTTGTCAGCTTGGTGCTCACCCCTACTCTCAATGTGTTGCTCAAGTTTGATGTCAAAAGATGGTTTGCTGGAGAGCGTGGATCCAAGATAGTTGTCAACTGGTATTGTATTATTCACTTTGTAATTATCATACTTATTCTAACAAACCTTTTATCATCAGTGTGGTTGTCAGATAGCTCTTGTTGTTTATTTTTCATAAATTACCTTAATTTCTATTTTCATGTCTATCTTGTCTGCTGCCACTAGGACTTATCAAACACTCAGTAGAATTTATGCCCAGTCATTTGTTTCCTACTGCAACATTTAATCCACTCTGTTTGTCTTAGCCTCGGATAAAGATGGGTTAACATCCAGTTTCTATCAACCACGTGGCCAGTCACAAATGGACAATACACAAACTGAAGCTACAAATTTGCACGACGTCTTGGATTCCAAATTTATTCCTCGGCCAGTGGCTTTAGACACCAGAGCTAATCTGGCCATGATTTATCCTTGGGGTGATGATTCACCCAGTTTACCACATGAACCAAAACTGATGCTTTTTTTATGGCATTATCTGCGAGGTAGCCAAACGGAATCGGTGAACACGAACCAACGTCCAAGTATCGGTTCCGTGAGTTGTGCATCTGTCAGTTGGACTCCGCGTCCGCTGAATGACTATACGCGTTGGTGTCGTGCTCCACCACCCGCTCGAATCGAGGGGCTTACTCAGACGTTAAATGAATCCAAACTGCGATCGATCACCGCAACTCAGTTGGAAAAACACCTTGGTGATGTGAGTTTACTTCTGCACACTTCAACATTTTATTATCATTTAAACCCCGTTCCGGTGATTGTTTTGAGTTATCGTTGCTTTAAAACAAGTGCCTTCTCAGTTCACACGGAGTATCAGTGCACAATAAGTGATTATTTATTCTTTCTTAACTACAGCTTTTCGTTAATCCATCAGACAATTTTTCATTAGTTTGCTGCTTCTATCTTTTTGCTCAGAACATCTTTTAATTAAAAATACTGTATAACGAACAAACTTAATTCCAGCTATTCACTACCAGGTTAAATACGTCATATTTGTATCACAAATTTTACAGGAGAATCATTAAGGAAGTAAACGAGGGACGGATGATTAATGAGGACAGTCAGTTCAATGTACCCACTCGAACAGTGGGTCTTGACAGGCTAACAGAGTGTGGGGTTGGCCAAAGCAAACCTAAAGCCCGGAGAAAAACGTCTCCGGGCACACAAAAATGCACTGTATAAGTGAATTTTAATAGCATCAGTTGTGGGTAGAATCATACACCTCACTACCGTCGTCTAGGTGGCCTTGACTCAAAAGATTAGGCGAAATGAGTCCGTCACATTGACAGAGTGATTCGAATCCACCAGGTGCGATTAAATGGCATTGTTGACCGATTTCGTTATTCCACTGTTGAGCCAAGCTAAGTGGTGCTCACGAACCCGTTCAGATAAGCGTCTGGTTGTGCGACGAACATAACTGGTTCCACAAGAACAAATGAGTGAGTATACACAAAACGAAGATGCAGAAATAGGCACTTTATCTTTTAGACGTGGGCACACAACCAGATTGGACATTAAGTGGACACGTAATTTAGCGGTGTAAAATGTTATATTATCTGCCTGTGTGAGTCTACGTGTGATAGTTTCAGGTAGCCTATCGCCTTTGAAGGTTAATCCGATATGTGTAGTTTTCCTTCCACTAAATGCAGCTGGTCTCTTTCATTCCGCCGTTGCAAAGCTCTGTCTATAAAACTTTCCAGGTAGTCATTTCGTATGAATACTATGAGCGTATGAATATCAATTCTCCAACAAGAATATCACATGTGCAAATTCTTACGGCTCTGTTCGTCAAACAGTTAATTAGATTCCTTTTCAATGAGAGGGCGTCAAACTATTGAAATGAATGTGCTGACCACTCCACGCACCCTTTCTGCGTATCGCGCACCAAATTGAACCATCAGCGTGGCAACGTAAGCGTACACCCAAAAAACCCAATTAGTTGTTCAGTTCAGTCCCCAACGAAATTTGCCAATTTTGGTGTGCGGATTTGAATCTGGCCAAGATGTCAGTCGGATTCACGTTATTATCAAGTACGCAAAAGATGTTGTCAACATACCTCTTATAAAAATCACACTAGCCCACAGTTGAACTCAGTCGTTCATTATCTAATTTCGCCATGAACACATCTGCAAACAGTGATTCGAACGGCGATCCCATTACGACGCCACTCTTTCGTCGAGAAATTCCTTCATTGAAATTAAACTGTACCTTGTAAGTGAACAGATAAAGGTAACTGCTTGAGTACGGTTGGTGGTATTTGAATATCGGTCACTATCCTCGATATAATCACACAGATAATCTATGGTCTCCTTTAGTGAGACGTCGGTAAACAAGAATGTGGCGTCAAGAGAAAACATTGGTTATCCCATCAAATTGGTATATTTTGTTGCATTCACCTGATCAAAGTAGTCGCATAAGCTGTGTGTCGTGAGGTTTCATCTGACGAGATCTAGTATTGGTGATAACCACTTGGTTAGTGAGTGGTATGGAGAGTTAGACATGTCCAAAATTAGTCTGAGTGGTACCTCAACTTTGTGAATTTCAGGTAACCCATACAGTCTGGAAACAATGGTTTCGATGGAGCGAATTCTTTGAAACGTAGCCGCGTCAATAATCCCACTCTGTTTTAAACACCGTGGAGATTTCGATGTTGCTTTTTCAGTCTGAGGGGTCTTTTCTTTTTTGTTATCCATTTTCTGAAACTTAGCCCAATCTTCTATTATGGTGTACATTCTGTTAATATAATATGGTTTGTAAAGCAACACGATACCAGGACCATTATCAGGCTTAAAAATTTAAATATTCTCATTTCTTCCTAAGTTTTTCGCTGGTATAAAATGTTCCTTCATGGGAAATTGTTTTGAGGCCGGAAGATAGCGTAAGTACTGGTAACAAGAATTCGCTAGCGTAGATTTCAGTTCCCCCGCATCTAGCATTGAAGTAGGATCGAGATTAGACAGCTGTGCGTACAAATTCTCGAATTGCACCTCTGAATCGAATTGCCTAGTTTTACGCTGCGAATAACAAAACTTAGGAACTAGCGATAGTAATTCGAGTAATATTCCATCCAGCTTCAAAGAAGGAAAATGGTAGGCTTACCATTCTGGATTAATTTATAACTCCGAGGACGGCTTCGTTGGACTGATCAGTTTAAAGGGTTTGTCCAGCCTCTTTTCACCCCGTTTTATTGCAATCTGTGTGGAATGAGCCTCAAGATTAAACCGTTCCTTGAGTGTTACTCGATCGAGAACGAGTGGTGCCTTTGCAAGATTAATTTCTAATTCACCGAGCAAACTGCGCGTGTTATCCTGTTCATCAAGTGCTTGACTTTGCGTTGGGGTCGCAGTTATTGTGATCCAGTTTTTACGGAGAATACTCCAGTAGTGTTTCGGGTATTCACAACTATCCGTGCATTTATTAAGAAACCGAATAACAGCCTCCGTTTCAGTCAGTCTTGCGTTAAACTTAATGCCTTTATCAAGTTCCTGCAGCACAGTAAGACCTTTGGCTTGTTTAAATCACGTGAAACTGCTCAGCGTAGTCATGGGAAATACTGTACAGCAAGCAAGCTGGTTTTCTCTGAAATAGACCTTCTTCGCTGTTCGGTGTTTTTCATGAATACACTTGGAATTTTTGAGCTATTCGATCCTTTTATTAGTCTGGATTATGATATCATTTCCCGCCGACAAATTTCAGTATGCTGTTCACTAGCTATCCAAGGTGGCTCACGTCAGGTTTTTGGAACCACGGCTGAGGCTGTATATGTACATGTCTATGACAAATCTATTTTAATGCAGTATTCGTGTTTGCAGCAGTCAGTGTTTTAATCATAGTGAAAAAAATAGGAAGTTGATACTGGCAAACGTTTCATCACAAAAACCACATTAACTAGAGGTGACCATCGTCTTGAGGCACCAGCTGGGGTCAGGTAATGCTTCAGGAATCTGAGCTTGGACGTCTAAATCTACATCACTCAAACATACGTCCTACAATGATTACGTAACTACCACCATCAACCTAGCCTGGGTAGGTGTGGGAAATACAACGCCCACCAAACAATGCCAATGGCTTGAGTGGTTAGTCCATAGCCATGAATGAAGATTGGAACTTGCCATTTCTTGGCAACTATGACAGCAGTTTGGTTTTCAACAACAAACAAATAATGAAGATCATGTATAGAATATTGACAGACTCGATTGTTTGAAAATGTCCGTTGTGGTTTTGAACATTTTCAATGCTTCTTTACTCTGGTTCAGTTGGTGAATAGATGCATTTTATCTTACAGGTTGTACACTCATTTTCCTGCGTCTAATAGCCAGCATGAAGGTTACTAAGTTCCACAATCTTTCCGCATAAGCTAATCGATTTTATTTCTGTGTGTCTATCTGTCTATCTCTCATATGACTACTGACACACCAGAGGGCATTTGTGTGCACTGTATGCTTTTTAGTTTTTTTAATTTTTGATTGTTTAACTTTTTCAGTGTCATCTAGTCGCGCGTTCTATCACTGTGTTTGTCACTTTTGAGTACTTTTCAGTCGCATGTTCTTTTTGCACTCTGAAAGTTTATGCAGACTGCTTCATGAAACCTTCTGATTGCCTGCGTATGGTGTGTGGCGCGTCAGATGCACATATTGGCAGACAGCAAGTGTACGAGCTTGACATAGTAGTGCACGTGAGCTTGTGTGATCGATTCACAACCCGCCAGACCAACAGGTCTTAATAATCATAGCTGAGAGCATTAAGAACGCTCGTTAGCTTGACGCATCACGTTTTTTCAGAAGATTCGTGAATAATGGTTTAATTTCTTCATCCATTCATATCCCTGTTAGTAAATAAAAATGTATGTGACGGTGGTTGTTTTGTGTTTTATTGACAAACACCCTATTTTATTGTTGCTTTCGGGCCCCTGGAGGCTGGGGATTACTTCATCTACCTGTGTGCTATCATCCCCTCAACTTGCACTATCACTGAAGAGGTAGCCATGGGGATGGCTAAAGCACGTAGTACATTCGCTAATTTTCGTCATCTGTGGTGTCCCAGAAACGTCCGACTACCGAGTAATGACTGATTATACAATGCGTATGTATGCTCAGTTTTGCTCTGTGGATCAGGGACTTGGTTGATTCATGCGGAAGGTGCCCATAAAATTCCCGGTATTTGATCGCCTCTCTCTCAGCAAGTTGGTCTGAGTTGGTTTGGTTGATTACGCGAGGGTCGCGAAAGTCCATCGGTGCGTGTTTGGACACTATGCGACCTCTCGCCTGATGGCCGGTGTAACGAAACTGTACACTATTCTCCTCGGGTCATGTGCTCCTTTTTCCGACGAAGCGCTTCCCGTTCACTGCATTATTCGATGCAGCCGTTGACGATTGAAAGAAATCGCGAGGTGACTAGCGGATGACCAAGTCACGGGCTGTGGGAACCTTGATCGTCTCGCCTTTGGTAAGTACCACCATGTTGGGGAGTTCGTAACCATCCACATTGTCAGTCGGAAACACTGTTGGACACGGCAATGTGCAGCAATCAGTGACGAGCCTGTATCCTCATGGTTCTTGGCTTTCTTTTTTTAAGAGTACCCGTTGTTTTTTGTTTAATTTCTCTTCCATACACATTTGTACCGGTTTCATAATCGGCTACTTTGTGGACTACCATCGAGACCAAGGGCAGCCCAAGTCATGCTATACACAGGTGCAGCTTAAGTTCAGTAATGATGAGCAATCAGCAACAGCTTCATCATACTGCTGTTTACCTCTTGAGTACCATTCGTTACAAGCAGTTACTTCTGATTTTCTATTCTCCAACTTTGGTATAACTCCTTTCGATGATCTGTCTGTGAATAAAAATAATCCTAACTGCATACGAGAAAAAGCTGCCAGGTAGGTCAAGATTAGTGTTAATGAAAACAGATGATCCAACGTGGATGTAACCATTCGTCACTTTTTTTGATCCTCACCCCCAGGTTCTTGCTTTATTCCAATCTGCGGCGAATGATCCCCATGAAACTGGTGCATCTTGTCGGCAGCTGCGAACACCATCCACCACAATTCGCTCATCTGTTCGGCAATCACGATCAAGTCTACTAGCGTATTTAATTTGGCTCATGGCCTCTACGACAGTAAATGTTGGGCGTGTCACTCTGAATGATGGCACAACTCTCACCAATCGGCCAGATTTCTACAAACTCCTTGGAGTTACCATTATTCCCGGTTTGTTAGCCGAGCTTGTTGCTCAGCTGAGGGCGTCGGTTTCGGCTTCAATAGATTTTCGTGTCGGTCTGTGTCAGCTTGGCAGTCTGTTGGCTCATCGTATGGCCACCATTGCTTTTCAACAGTGTCTGGATGACGCTACGGAAAACTTATGTGCAATCTCATGGAAACCTGTTATTTCCTCATTGCCAAACTACTTAACAGTATTGATCGATATATTACGGGAACCTTTTTCACGAACTGGAGCTCGTTTACGACAGGTGGCGCTTTTCGCTGTCGGCGAGATTCTTACCTGTAGCATCTGTTTGTTAAATAAAGCCATCAAACGGGCCAAAGCCACTGGCGTCAAAGGTAGCATCGTTGAAATTCAGGCTAGTCAGTGGCAAACTGTGGTACATCATTTGCTGCGATGTCTGAGTACCAGTTCAGGTACCACTACTATGCCTGCGCCTGGAATTGATGTCCCATCCACTTTGAGCGGTTTAGACTCCGATAACCCTAATAAAGCTCATACCGTGGCAAACGATAGCAGTCCTTCTAATGAACAACCAGTGTTTCGGGTCACGGAGATGCACGTTCGTCTGAGTGCAGCACGTTCGCTGGATGCATTTGTCACTTCTATTTTAGGATGTCGTTTGTATGACCTTTCTGTCACTGGTTCATTATCGGTCACCGCAACTGCATGCATAAACGCAATCACAACTGCAGAAGTGGTCTCACGCGTGTGGACTGACGGCTTACTAGACGCGAACGCTGGCAACAAAGCCACCCTGGCTACACAACGGACTAGTCTGCATCAAGAGATCAGTCTGTCGTGTGCCAGTGCTTTGGCTGGCATTATCCGAATCAACCCGGGCTTGTTCACTTCCGGTCTAATTGATCGAGTTGGCACGGCCGCATTCACCATATTGTTGGAACCTCCTGCAGGTGGATTAGCCTGCCAACAAACTAATTTGGTGGTAAGTGTCGTGCTATTTTCAAAAGCCGAGATCCACATTAACTTTGCTTGTTATGGTTGTCTTCCGTGTACTGGTACGATTCATTTAAACCAAAAGTACGATGGTAGTTGATCACAATCTTTGTCGACTGAGCGGTTTATAAGTAAGACCATAGGTTTTTACACAACATATTGGCTGAACGTAGTCACCACTGACTAATGTCATTGCTTACATGTCATTTCAAATAATTTTTACATTCCACGGGTATGTGATTGTACCGGTTTGTCCGAAATTTACTTTCTTGTTGGTGTTGTGGTACTTTGCGATGTAAAACATCACATATGTTCAACGTACTAAATGTTTACCCTTTTATCGTTGGCTGATGTGGTGCATTGTTCCATTAATTTGCGGGTAACGGATCAATCGATAGAGGAGGACCAGAAACGATAAAGTTAAGTATAATGTGTTATTGTTAGTTGTTGAGGCAACTCATGCTTCCAGTTATCCATCATTGCACTGTACCCAGGAAGAAAACGCACAGGTAGAGCATAGTCTACTTGACGCAAAAAAACTAGAGTTTAAGATAGCTTGGCACTAATCACATTAGCTACAACAGTTCCTAGCCTAGGTTTTCACTCCCGATGGGTTCGAATGCCCATATTAAAGTTTTGATCTTTTGACCTTGAATATCTTAATTTCCCTTAACTAGATTGCATTCAAAACAACATAATTAAAGTACTCACGATAGCGTTATGAATTGATCAGTTCAAGTTTTATAAGACCAGAAACATGCGCAAGAGAAATATTTTCCTAATACTGCATGCCACACTTGAGGTAACACAATTATCATGACAAAAGCCAGTGAATATATGTAAATTGCATATGATCATCGTTATATTGATGAGTTCCACCCACGGACACACATGATTTAGCATGTATACGACAGACAGTTGTCACGCTCTGTGTGGTACAGACTTCAATTTCCTATCCGGCAAGCGTATTTTCATACCTAGCCGTAGTCATAGCCGTTTCTTCGCACAAAATTTGATTCGGTCTAGGATTTATACCTTCGGTATAATTCATTATTTCTTCCATGTATGCGCTTGTTTGCCAAAATATATTCTTGCAAACACTAAGCAGCAGAACAAATTAAAAGCCAAGGCAATGATTCTCCCAAAAAGTCTGAAAAAAAGCCCAACAGTATAACGTAAAATGTACTCTGCATAGAATTCCCATTTGTGTCATTTCTATTACTAAAACGATCGTTATGTAATCGGTGCATAGTAAATACGCATATCAACGATACTGAAGCGTGTGAGCGTCATATGCTAGATCAGAATAACTGAGACTCAAAAACATGCTTTAATATAGAATGACATAAAGCGCATAGGGAAAGTTATTTTGCGGAGCTAAGGAGTAGTTTAAAATCGTTAGGAAAGCGACAGTGTCATGGAGACATCTTATAGAAAGTAATGAAAATAATAGAAACCTTAAGGAACAGTGAAAGGGTTTCGGAATGGGACGAAATTGTCAGCGAAGACGAACATAACCACTTGTTTCGGTGTTCACAGGACCAAGTGTGTTTAACGAATAAGAACAGCTTCAGCAAACCCAAAAACTTGCATCCTTCTCACGCTATACATGAGATGTAAATCTTTGATATCATTGGTTTTGTGATCCGTCATTTTGAGTGCTCCGTGATCGCATTTCTAAAGAAGAAGCTAGTTCCAAGGGTACACTGACCTTTCAGGATGTACTCACTGATGAAATTCCCCATTTGCCACGTTGTATGACCGACCTACCTGCATCCAGAAGTACAGGTAAAAACGCTTAATACATTCGATTAGGTGTTCAAGGGGACTCGGTCCTACTTCGTTTTGTTCCGCAGCTGCCTTGTTTTCCCAATGATCACGATCCTCCCGGCGCTACGTGTCCGTTTGGTTGCGGTTACCAGTCCCTACCTGAGTAAAAATGATATATCATTTCCTTCCAATGAGAGACGAAAGTCAAAATTTTTCAGCAGTGTTCATCATAACAAACCGTATGCCAACCAACTTGAAGTGCTTCTCGATCAACCGAGGTGGGTAACCGTTGTCTAGTAGTGTGTCATGAAGCCGTTGTACTCTATTCTCGAGCTTGCCAGCTGAGACAATCTTTTATGCTCCATAAAATAGAGTGCGCAAATAGGGCACGTTTGTAAGAGATTGTATCACGACCTTTTATATGTAAGTGTTTTCGGAAGTGTATGCTTTTAGACAGAGAGCTATTCGCATTTCTTTGCAACATGAAATCAAAAAATGCGACTTTGTTGTTACCTTCAGATTTTATCATTAACTTCCATCTTTTGCAAGGTTACATGGTTGTTTCATTTCAGTCTTTGAGTTGAAAATGGTGAAAATATCACTCATATGTCGTTTATAATGTAGTGTCTATTGGATTGCTGCTTTGGCTTGCTGTTCAAGATAACCCATGAATATATCAATCAACAAAGATATTGGTAGGTTCCTCATTGCATCTCTGTCAACTCGTCTATCCAGTACGTCATCAACTAGGTGAACATCGGATTTGCATAGATAGAGTGGTTTACATACTTCTTCTGGGGTATGGTTTTTTTTTGTAGATTTTCAAGACATTTATAGTAATAAATGATACCTCACACTTCAAATTGAAGAAATTTCCCAATCGTAGGATCATCGTTTGGAGTTAATAGAACAGGTGATCATGCATTCTGAACATTACTCACAGGCAAATGTGGTTGTGCGTTCGCGTCTGATACGTTAGTCACACCTAATTTGAGGTCAATGACATACTGGTCAACATAGTTATCACATAAAACGCAATCTGAATTCCAATCTTAACGGTGGTAAGAATATTTCACTACTAACAACCTCGCTCAGGAGTGAGACTGGTGTATGGTGCTTCTGTTCAAAGGAAGCTGGCTGAAAAGTCTACAAAGATACAAAAGCTGCTATCATTTGTCGGTGATGTTCAATTCCTCTACCGCTCACCGGTAGTCTACCACCTCAATAATAGGAACATTGGTGAACAGAGACTGTACATCAAAAGGTGTCTTTACCATGTGTTCCACACTGATATCTGATATTTCCACAAATCGAAATGTGTCCTTCAGGCCAAAACATTTAAAACTTGATCAAACTGGTTTTATGGCTTCCAACAGCCATTGAGTGGAACATTTTTTCCCATTTTCGGCGGGCTGTATATATGCGATGTCGAAAAATCTATTGTTGTTAGTTGAGCCACAGTTGTCCGGTTGATGACGTTCTTCATTCGTAATTCTTTCAGTGCTTTTGTTACAGTTTTTTCCGATTTTTATGACTGTATCCTTTTCTTGGATATTTCTTTTGAACTGTGACTTGTCAGAGATTATATTCCAAATTTTGGTGACGTCAGGCACTCGATTTAACAGCACAACCCAGTTACCTTTAACCGGAGGTAGCATGATGACGTTGTTGTCTTTCTCTCTTCAATTCTCTCTGTGTGCGAATATTTGTTTTTTTTTACATGAACAAGACTAGTGTTATGGATTGCGTTGATGCTGGTGCAACACATCAACAAGTCTGAGTGTGTTAGAACTGTAAGATGTTGAACAGCTAAGTTGAACTCAAAAACATTCGAATTGGATTTCAACCTGGATAAAATCAAACGTTTCGAATGGAATGATATACTTCAAGTTTATCAACAATGCTTCGTTCTGAATTCTTATAATTCGTACAATTGACATATTAATGACATATCTAACCCGATTTTCGACAAATGGGGAAACAGGCACTTGATTCGAAGGTATAGGAATATTCTTCATCGTTTGTTTTGCTTCAGTTGTTTTGGCAACTATATGACAGAAGTTGCACACCTGGGTACAATATTGAGTAGTTGACAGTTTTCAATTGCCTCATAGTTCTTCACCGGTTCCACTGTAGGTCGTGTTTGAGATAACCCCAATAAAAGAAGTCGTGTGGGCTAAGATCCTGGGAATTTGCTAACTACCCACTAGTCCCTCCGCTGCTGATCCAACAACTGTTTGTTTCATGTTGGAATGATAATAATGTAACATATTGGTATTGATTTTAGGTTAGTGTTACCATCAAACAGTGCAGCAGCATTTGGTTTCAATGTTAGGATAACTTAAACTACGTAAGCTCCTATTCCAGCAAAACAGTGCACTGTTACTAAACTGATATGTGCGAAAATGTTCTGATGGAACCCGGCCACACCATCGCATCAAAAATACCACTAGTCACTACTCATCCAGAGTAAGATGATCGAATTTTATATTCGTATCGTGTCCAGAATTCGATCAGTAAAGCAGAATCTTTACCTTCCAGGTCTTGCGTGGTGACTCGTTGAATTTCATACGTTTACGTTCAACCGGTTATGTGTTGTGATCGTTGCCCACAGCCGCTTCGAAGCACTCCCGTGAATGCCGGAATAATTGGGTCTTCGACGTGTTTGCCCAACGTACTGTCACCAGTGGGCACGCTAACGTCTCGTTAATATCGGAACCACTGTTTTTCGGACGATGTGCAGATATAATAAATGGACAGACTTGTTTTGGATATCTGCGCTACGTCTGGCAGCATGTAACTGCGCGATCAATGGGATACAGATGGACAGATTTTTCCAAGCTTCAAAGCTAAATGTGATCCTGTTTGGTGCCAAAAGGGTGTATCATTTGTACATATTGGCCGTATCGATAGGACCACGATGAGATTTACAGAATTCTAAATACGAGGTGTCCGGACTGCTCTCTTGAATCCGTATATCTTCTTGTCTGTTAACATGATCCAATAAGCATCACTACTGACCAGAAAAGCAATTACAAAAGGCCTGTCGTTGATCTGAGTTGTGCAACCGTAACTCCTGCAACCACATTTCGTAAGGTCGGTCGAAAGCCACACTTTTAGGAAGGGTGATGCGAACACTGTTCTTGAAACAGTCATGTTCTCGAATCATTTGTTAAACTCTCCTCCAGACTACTGTGTCTTATTGTTGGAACATCAACAGTACCAACACCATCAATGACTGTACATGACCGTTCAATCCTCGGTGTCTCGTGAACACTATTAGTGATAAACTCTCGCATGGATATCCGCACTACTTATTGTGTACCCAGCTGTCGTGCGCTGAACTTCCAAACGACCTCGCCTGCATTCCTACCGCATTCAGTGTAAACAAAAAGCAGCTCTACCCTTTGTTTCATACATAATCCTTCTGTCTTTGACTGGTTCACCGTTATCGCTTGGCCGACATTATTTTTCTCCATCATGGTCTTCAAACCGGTTTCGGTCGATGAGCCAAAGTGCTAGAACTTCGTAATTACCTGGGTGGGTATTACTGTTATAGTGCTTTGTCACGCTGTTACCGACGTGAGTCTGACTAATAAAGTCATTTGGTCGCAGCAGTTGACGCAGATACCATCGCGTCCAGTTGAAATCATGTGATCGCCAGGACACTCTCAGCGTCACGTGTATGGACCTGTTAGAACAATAAATGAAAGACCAGTTCGCCCGTACGTGCAACTTCCTGAATTTGTGGTATTTCACTCTAATTTATAGTCTCCGTTTGTCCTTTTCGTCGATCATATTTTCCGTCACCGTAACGAAATCCGATAAACGATTTAGCAGCGACGGACAAAATTGTAACCGTCATCCAAAATTCTCACTTACCACATGTACGTAGTTTCTGTCAATTATTTACCAGGGTCAGCGGATCGTGTGGTCGGTGTTATTTTCACTCTCGTTCTCCAGAGCAACGTATTGTTCTTTGTTTCTCAACAAATGTGAAACATTCCATCTAGACTTATTTGGGTTCGAGACATTTGCAAAGTTAGGGGAGAACTAGTAAAATAGCTGTCCTTCGGCTGGGCCTGAACCAACCACCAGAGCAGCACACTCTTACGTGGCAATTGCCCTACCAATTGAGCTCCGTAACCACTCTGAGAGCTCAGGCTAGCAACCGTCGAGCCCTTAATGGCGGTGACCGTTTGCGAACTGATGTTGAGTTCACATATGATTACCGCACATTTTTACGTCCAGTCTTATTTTTGGTCGAAGCCAAAATGCTCTACTTGATCCGATTACAAGGCTGTTAGGTTCCCACGTATGGTTCGTCTTTCAAAGGTGGTACAGAAAGACTGATGTCAAAATCCGTTTACCTTGGCATTAATTTAACCATGTTGTTCACATGCGTTGGGTGTGAACGTTAGTTGACATTTGCGATTCCGACCATCTTCTTTTTTACGGCGCACGTCTATTTATTTATCTGGCTACGCCGTGCCATAATATATATTCAGTAAGATGCAGTGATACTTTTCCGAGTGCTACGTCATGTCATATAACGTTTCCAATGTCTGTTTTGGAACTGTTTCTTTTAGTTTCCAGTTGACATTTAGTCTGTCATCGGACTCGTACAATAATTTGAGAGTAGTTTATGCATAGAAGTTTCCTTACAGTGACAACGATAATCAGTGGTTAGCGCGTGATCGTCGTTTGGTGTCCTGATGACTGCCGTTACACCTGACTAGCGTTGTACTACCTGAACATGTTCAGTATACATTTTTTTGACAGCAAAAACCTTGTTAGATGAATGCTCGAGACTTGGCTAATATGTGTTACCAGGATGTGTAAAACCATTCTGGTTTTTTCTGTCGTTTCCTGATCGGGTGAATTTGACACCGCTCACGAGTATTGTTTGTTCCTTCAGGCTCGACTTTTGTCTGTCGCAGCTACGGGCCTCCTGACTCCACTTGCATCCCGTTTGCCAAAAACAAATCTGCCAAAGTCCAATCGACAGGCTGGTCCCCAGGTATTGTCACGTCAAACTAGTTCCACCACGGTTGGCGCAGGAACACCTGCGGCCTGTCGGCGTATGTTGTCTGAGCAGAGGTTCATGGTTGCAGTGTTTCGTCATTTGAAAAGTCCACATGCGATGCTGCGCTCGAAAGCTTACCTTCTATGTTGTGGCATTTTGTCAACGTGTCCGAAAGAAAGCTTCCCAGTGGCTTTTGATGCACAGCTTCCCTCTTACTTGGAACGTGATTTAAAGGCAACACGAAGTTTGCAAACACGCTATTCGGATCTGCAATCGATGAGCACGATGACGATATCAACGACCGACACTTCTGGGTCTGCCAGCATGGTCTATTTGGCAGCTTGTACTCTACATTTTGCCGATCTGTTGGTGACTCATCTCATTCCTCTAATCTGTCAGCAACTGCTCATTTCTCTCGGTTGTATTAGTGGTTCAGCTCAACCTCGTACTTCGGGCACATCAAGTGTCCGTAAACCGTCGCGTCCCAACTCGCTGAATCAAGCCTCAAGCGCTTCCTCTTTGAACACCGTGGTTTCCGTTCCGAACTTGACAGCTGCCCGCACATGGCTACCTGCGTTCAGTTGTCTGCCGAGCTTGCTCAGCACCTGTACCACTGTGCGTGTTCAGTTGATCTTGCCGGAAAACACAGAGAAACCATCAGAGTTTTGCCTGCTGGTTTTTCTGGGTAAATTATTAGATTTGTGGGCCTCCGTGGATCCGATCAGTTCAGCAGGTCAGTGAATCTTTTGTTCATGAACCTTCCACTTTTCTATCCGTTCGCCACGAACCATTCTGTCATTTTTTGTACTAGGTCTTAATAGGGTCACGATTATTCTTCGTTTGTGTGATCTACGGTTTTCTCTGAGTGTGCAGAAATGATCTTACAAATAACTGGATCACTTTTTTGCGCTTTTGAAACACACCCCACACTTATTCATTAGCACTCCCTCAAGAAAATTCCTGAACGTGTGAAAGAAAACTCGTTTTCTGCGTGCTACGTTCGATTTCATTCTTCGTTACTTTGATTACCTCAGGGCAATATTCATAGCCTAAGCAGTCTCAGTATTTAGCTACCCAATTTACACATTCTTTCGCAGTGCAAGACATTGGATCGCGCAAATCCGTTCTCAGCTTGTTTTCTATCACCTAAGTGGAATGAACAGACAGTCATTTTTTTTTTGTCTGAGCACCTACCACATCTTTTTATCAGGAGTTGCGATGCTCGTTCTTTTCTTGCTTATTATTGATAGAGTTGCTTTTTTACGCAGTCTTAGCCTCCGTTTCAATACTGATGGGGAAAAGGCAGCTGGCCTAAAGTACGCATTACCAATACTTAAGGTTCCCTCTCTGGTGGCGATTCAGTAGGTTAAACAAGGTATTAGACAATTTCTTGCTTCTACTACAGCTATAAGTAGTCCCTTTCAAGATGGAAAGGACATGCTTATGCAAAACGTTGGTTGTTCGACTGCTTGACTGCGATTTTAATTTGTGCGACACTTTCATCGATCTGAACTTGTGAACCAGTACATATATTGTACACTAGCCTTCATTAGATTTGGGAAATGGTTTGTTTTTAATAGGAAACATTTTTCTACGACGAAAATTGGATGTTATTGCTTGGATCATTGGGTGTGGTCTCTCGGAATTTTTTTACAGTTTCAATATTTCAGTAGATACTCCTCTCAGTTTGCAGCATCTGAGTTTGGGAGTACTTCTCACTGACCAGACTCATGTTGGTCATTCGCTTACAAAGGATTGCTTTATAACGCACATTACCGTTCTATTTAGCTGCCGTGGCCGGCGTTCATCAACCTGGAAATGTGGAAAGCCAGCTGCTTGCAATTACACTAACCATCACAGAAGACCTGAGTCAGCATCCCGAATCCGTGGAAGCCAGACGCCGCGATTTCATTTGTCTTGTGCTTCCTGGCCTGGCTCGTCTTGCTGTGGCACCAAGGGCTCGCCCCGAAACACGCGCAATTTGTGTAAAGGTACGTTGAGTTCTCTTTGTAACAAAATATCTCCCGTGTATGACTGTCATATGCACATATTGGTGACATCGAACGACAGTTAAACGAATTTAATGGAACCTCATAATGATTGTGCACCAGTGAGAACAAAGGCAAGCTTAAGTTGCAAACCATAACTTACTAAGATGAATGATAAAATGATTCCTATGCACCGTCTCACAGGAGACTCATGCATGTCCCAAGGTATTGTTGCTCAAAATTAAGTTTGGTTATCTTAAACTCTCAGTTAAAACGTTTTGCTAGCACCCTCCATTAATACATTTTCTGAAAAATTCTTCATTCATTCATCTCTGAACTGTCTACTGGTTAAAAGATACCATGTGTTTGACCGTTGTTTGCCGGATTGCCAAATGTTTTTTCTCATAAGCGTATGAGCGTTTGTTATTCCAAATGAGCCGGTTGAATCAAAATAACTCATCCTCAGTTCAACACCACTGTCGTTTTGAATAGAATCGTTCATTACCTTATTCTCCATAGCGCATTCTTAATTGTTTATCGACAACAAAAGATAGCAGTGAACGAAAGTTGGCACCTCTCTTGCCACTGAAATTCATTGTGAAAAAGTTAATTAATGTATTCAACCTTTTCGGTTGTTTGTGCTTTACACTTACAAAATGTCCATTGTCGTCATTTTGTATCGCAGTGCTTCAAAGGTTGAGAAGCGCACACACCAAAACTTGGGTTCGAAGGAAAACAGCCAAGTTTCTCAGCTGAATCGACAAATTATTGCTATTACGGTCAGGGGTTGTTTATCTCAGTAAACAATCTTACCTATTTTGCGACGCTGCGAAACCGATATTCCACAACTGCCAGAAGAGCGTGATAGGTTATGTTCGGCGATATCGATGTACATCGTTAAAATTTGGGCGTCCGATCAATGTTTGCTCGACCGATTTACACAATATCAAATATTCACATTCATGAACACTCAATAGGAAAAATAGATTTACAACGACTAGTATGCCATACTTAAATAAAGTCGTTCGCTGTCAACAGTAATATCGACTGCAATCAGCAGGTCATTAGAAGGCAAAAACGTTTTTTCCCCAAGTCTTCTTTATGCCACCGTGCAAAAGCTTTCACATCCAGACAATACTCATCGATTTTCTCCACGGTTGGTAGTTGCGACAAAGAGACTCGAGAGCCCATTACAAGGGAACATTCCTTATGGCCATTCCTGATGAGTCTTGCTATGGTGTCTGAGCTGACTGACTTTCTGAGACACCATTCGACGTGAGTTGCTGACTATAAGTTCCCTCTTCCATTTCCAAGACAATCAGCAGGTTTACCTCATTGTTTACACTGGTTCGACACCCTGGTTAATTTTTTCATACAAAAAGTGACAGCCATATGATTGGCTTGCTTTCGACGCTAAGCGTAGTACACCTGTAGAATTTCTGCTGCGCAGCATTTTGAATTAGCTGTAAGTAACAGCCGACCATTGTATGTGAATGTTAAGTTATCTGCTTCAGCAACCAATGATTCGGTTGTTAGAAATACTTTCAGTTTAAACCAAATTGATGAGGAATATCCCACCATCAGGAATCTGTCTCGTACAGGCAAAATAGAGTGTCTTCCGGATTGAGCGTAATGTCCGACCCCACGTTGCATCACGGTAACTAGCGCATGGGTAGAGTGTCACAGCAAGCTGTTCTCCGATACTTTCTGTTGAATGATAGATTAACTTCCTCAGCGAATCTTAACATTTTTTCTCTGCGGCCACATAGTTTGAGTTGTTGTCGAAGTAGAGACTGTTTGGTGCACGTCCGCTTGCAATCAACTGTCTCAGCATCACTATAAAAGGATTTGTAAGTATATTGTTTGCATGCAATTTACTGCACATCGCACAGTATTCTTGCAAATACCTACCGTCTGACTTTCAGAGATACAACTTATTCAATTCCGACTCCCGAAGGTGGTGACTATCTGGCTGCACTCTAACCACCGAAATACACGCCACTAGGCGCCATTTTTTGACAAAAGTGTCAACCAATTAAAACAGTTACAGTGCTGAATTCTAACGTAACCGTACGTATCAGGTCCCATTCGTTAACAGGATAAACCAAGTATCGTCCCACACTCGATGTTTAATCAATGCAAGTGAATCTGGACTTCTATTACGTAAACCCTTAGACTTTGGGCTCAAAATTGTGTTCTTTTCGAAGTGTGTACCATTCACTTGGTAAAGTCTATATTTTTTACTAAGTAGACGACGTTAGTTTTGAGAGACCGTTTTGGGCGTTCGTTACCTTCCAACCATCCTCTCTGATCACATTTCTCAACAGTAACCTGACATCCCTATATGTTTGACAGAATAACTCGCTTGAGCGCTTTTATACGGGGTCTGAAGGTTGTATGACATCATCATCGATTATTTCTTCTACGTGTCTTCTGCAGCAGCGCAACAGCTAGTATTAACTTAATCATTGTGTGCAAACTTCCAGTAATCATTTTGGATTTTCATTGAGAAACCTGACTTTCGCTTTACATGAATCATGTTTCTCGACAAGTAACCCCACAGTCAAGTTTATGTTTATCTGAATACTGCCTAGTAATTCTGACACATTTGGTTCAGAAGTCGCACTCTTCTCCAGAGTGAGATGTTTAAAAATGTAGTCAGCAGTCTTCAGAATATTTTCCTTGATATTAGGGTTAACTCCAACCTCTATGCTGTCAAGTTGAGCATTTTCTGTTTGTCCTGACAACTGGACCGATTCTCTTTCATATTTAGCCTTTAAAACCCTTTTGTCTTTTTCTGTCTCTGGATTCTGGTTAGGTCTAATTCTTAGGACACACTTCTTCCATTGTAGCCAAACGTGACTGATTTCAGGCATTAGAGCAGGACCTTCAAGTGAATCTTCAGCACTAACAGGTGATTCAACACCATTGATTTCTGCTAGCAAGACTTACTTTCTTTATCTTTATATGGTAAATCCATTAAAGTCGCTTTCGTAGTACTAAATTGGCATTGTCTCAAGCTAATAGCTTAGATTTTAACACATGAAATGGAATAAAGGTTGCTCGGCTTTCTAAAATTGTCAAGAAATCCTTTCCAACAAATCAGATCTCCAAGGAGAACAAGTGATCCGCGGATTTGAAGATCCACTCACGGTTTGTTTACGGGTCTTCAGTATAAAAGGGAACGAGCTAAACAGTATTTGCAATTTTGACCAATGCACAACAATAAGAGTTCAGTGCTTCGTAAACTTCAACCGGCAGTAGTGTATGGTGTGCTAAGACTGACAAATCGATCCATATCAATACAACTTGAACAGTGGAACAAACTTAGGTTGATTACACGTAAGGTTGGTTTATACGGTGCCGATTGTTCACTTTCACTGACACATGGGCTGAAAGTTAGGTACACAGATGTTATCTGCAAGTCTTGTATGCCATGAGAAGTAATGCCAATTTCTACGGATAGGGCATGAAGGAACCGAAGGTTTATTCATCATTGGTACATTGGTGTCAGCCTGGTATATGTGGAAACAGACAGAAATGAGCAAATATTCAATTGACTATTGGAAAACGACATCTCTTTGTGCGAAATATTCTAGCAGCTAAGTTACCATCAGGCTAACTGAAAATGGTGACTCCAATGGCCTATTTACAGGCTTGAGTAATTAGGTCGTCTTTTTCAATTCTACGCACCATCTTAGTAAAACTCTCTCACAGTGTTTCTGTTGGTTCGAGGCTTTCACAACTAGCAGCTTAACAGTGACAAATTCGTGTTTTTAGGATTGCTCCACTGGATCGGTACAAGGATAGTCTGTATACATGGACTAGCAGTTTTATAACATTTGCGACTGCAGATGTATCAGTGGACTGTAGTGGACAAGTGGGTATGCGTTCGACCCTCGTCGACTAACAATTTGAAACACCTTTCCTCAAGAGCAGTCGAAACGTAGTCCCATCGGACATCGAACTAAAAGAACGCGTCAGGGTTTGGAAACAAACCGTATATTTCCAGCAATGTTAGAAAATGTGATAAGCAGTTAGTTCTAGCCTAATCTGGGACCAACGGCAGCAACCAAGAGAAGAAAGTAGAGAAGCGCGAAGTGGGCCACAGCCCACTCAGCTGCACTCAGAAGCGCGCCGAGAGAGAAGTGCGTGGAAACTTCGAGTGCGTTAAACAACGCTAGAAAAGGTCCAGGTCAAACGACCTTGAATAATAGAGGAATAGATGGGTCGTTAGAAGAGGAGCAAACATTCGCTACGTGCAATTAGTTGCACGGCTGAAGAAAGTGGTGCTGAGTTCATATCAGGCCTTCTATGGCAGGCGTACACAGAATCATGTGTACAGAACAGATAAGCAATAAAACATGGTTACAGCCGGGATCCTTAGAGAAGCCACACGATCGCTGGTCACTACAGAACGTGGCTGTGAAATGGACAATAGCATATTCGGTTGTTGGTTGGATGAATGAAAGAACGGCTGTTGACAGTCATTCTATCCACAGTACTGGAATGAACTGCCTTAATTTTAATTGTTAAGCGTCATTGGTTTCGCCTCCGAACTGGAACCATCACTACTGAGACTGTGGATTATTCTAAAGTGTATACAGTTCCGCAAACTTTTCAATGCCATTTTTGTTTCGCAAAGTGTTTAGCCTGAATCGATTGTGCCGCGATCACTTAAGTGATTTACACAGTCAGGTTTACTGAACCAACACAACGTACGTTTAGGTCGGTGGATCTTTAGTACAGGTTTAAACCTGCAGCGAAGGATGGATGAAGCAACATGCGCAATAAGCCATTAGAGAAGTCCAACAGTTCTGTGGGTATGCAATGACTGAGGTACTGGTTGTTTTGTTGTGTGCTGTGTGTTCTAGGCTAGCTAAAAATTCTATATTTAGACAGCTCAAGGTAAGGCTACGTTGTACTCAAATGTTTGAGAAAGGTTTGGTGCACACAATTCGATCTCGTCTATGCGTACATTTCAATTTTATTTTGGTTTTATACTTATGCTCGTCAACGACTTATTTTGCTTTTTTTCTAAAATCGCGAAATACTGGCAAGAGAACACTACGATTTTGATGATTCACCTAGTGATGTGTAATGATTCCGTCTATTTTCGAAAGCACTGAGCTCATCATCAACGTCAGCGTCATTTTCAGCTTTTAGTCTCATCCGTGGATACTGTGGCTCGGACTGCCCTTAATCCTGACAATAGTCTACGAAGTATTGGAGTAGTAGATAACTACAAGTGTATAGCGAAAGAAATTGATTAAAAAAACTGAGTTCCTTGAAAAAGATGAGTCGACAAGCTTGTGGATACAGGCTTGCTATTGACTACGACACACATGTGGTTCTACAATTCGATCCTGTAAATGTTGCATATGACATCTCTGTCTAAGTCCAGCTCAGACAATCGATTCTTCTGTCGTCTACCTTGTTTTCTCTACTGTCATATCTAACTCTTTCGTTGATCAATCTGACATGACAATCTTTATAATCAATGTCTGGTTTTTCACTCTGTTGCCACGCCCATTCACAGTATGTTTATCTCGCTAGTCTTCCTGACCGAACAACCGGCCTACTAGTTTTGTATCAGGCCTGGAGTTGTTAATTGGAGTAGTCAATTCACTGTATCTCATTGCAATTATAGATTGAATGCTTCTTATTCGGCTCGCATGTTCCGGTTATCTCAAACCTATCCGGCTGAATAAAGCAAGAGAACTAAGAGTATCCGACTTCCCCATGGCATCCTTCTTGTCTTCTTGATTCGGTTAACAAATTCATCTGAAGCAGAGATGGTATAAGATGTTTGGACAATGTTTCTGGCGTTTGTGGTATGTCAGTTGCTGGTTGCTCCACTGAAATAATCTGAACACATACCTCTTTGTGTTTGTGGTCAGACTGGTTTCTCTTACGTACACTTTTATTAGTCAAACCACTAAGCTAGCTGGTTTGACAATTAAGTAATTACGTTTATGCCCAAGACGGGAGACTCTTGATTAGTAATTTCTGACAAAAAAGGATTATACTGGATCATGCTTAATTGGAAAAACCAAGTTATGTTAACTTTTCTTCGATTTTATTTAACGTGATTAGCATGTAACGTTGCGGAAGTAAACATCACCAAACTACTTCAGGTTGTTCTCACGGATCGGTGTCATATGAGCCCCACGGTTTTTTTGTGTGCGAACATAGCAACAGGAAGATGAACACCCCTATACATCACATTATCATACCACTGTATCGAGAATAGGTGTACATACATACATATATGTGCATAAAGCAAAGGAAGGGTCGAAAACGACAACAGCAATCTCGGCTGAAAAGTCGGATCTGAGCCATGCTTCAACTCATTCGTTCGAAACACACAACGCTACATCTCATCAGCGAAAATCATAGTCATTCGTCAAACTTCCAGGCATTTGTTACCCTCAATCCAAGGAGATCCACTTACTAGCACCAGTTAATACTCTGTTCATCAGTTTGCCTATACCCACGGTGAATGTTACATCGGTGAAGCAGCTAGATGTTTAAACTCTAGACTGTGGGGGGAGCTGTCAGAATGGTTTCATAAGGTAACTGCAACTGAACCCGTTCATCTTTAGTTCACGCAAATTTCCAAGTCCATCAATTGCCAGATACATATTGACCACAGAGCATCGAACCAATCCCAACTCAGCTTTCTGGATTCTAATGAACCACAGTAACTTGTGTTCCTTGCTGAAACGTTTATGACTGGCCGCTTCAGACCAGCATTGTGCCTTTAAAGACAATTATATCTGTCTCAGACTCCAATAAACCCAGTGGTTTGGCCCACTTGTCTTCCATCCCGTTTTTTACTTGCTAGTCGTTCATCCCTACCCAGCCAGTGTTTCACATATTTTTGGTTTTTGTTGTTTATCATTGTAGAAGCATAACGAATTGGTAGAGTTTCGTAATGTACGTCTTTTAATTGCCGTCTTCAACTCCACGAGAGGAAGCCCACTATTCTAACTTGTGCCTAAAGTGCAATTAGTGGAAATACTGGTATTAAACCAGTAGACCATATCCAGTGAATTAACCCAAGAAATCCATGAACTGCTACCAATTGTCCCCGTTACAGTGAAGCTATGGTTTCCTTCGTCTCTTCCATTAGATTCATTCCATACACTGATTGTCATTTATCAACCTCCACACCTAACATTTATGCCTACCTACTCTCACACCAAAATAACACCGGTCGTGCTATCGGTTTTGAGGTTTGTGCCAAGAGTTTCCGAAATGTTTGCTCTTAGTCTGCACTCTACCTCACACGCAGTCTAACGGCAGTTTGCCACTTGAAAACGTTTGTTTTGTTCCACCCAATTGAATGACGTGTTTCCGTTCTAAGACTGTCTATATGAATTCAACCAATCGTCTGAGTATGCATCATTGTATTCGCCTTGCTCCTAGTTCGATTGGTTAGCTACATTCCATATAGGCAACGCCCTACATATGCTCGTCAATACCTGTGTTTTATGAATGCGCATTTTGTTTGACTGTCCCTGGACAGCCTTTGAGGTTTCGCATGTACACCTGGCATCCAGATCCGTGCAAAAACTTGTTTTAGCGGAGTTCACGTTGAAGTTATAACCGTTGGGTGGATAATTCGGAAATTCTTTTATCATACTCCACGTTGTCGTGCATCTTGTGTAGTTGATTCAGCTTTTATATTGAGTTCAAAATTTAAAAAATTCTTGGTGGCACCAGGTCTTTGTTGTTGGGTGGGAGCTGTCGCAATTCAATTTTCTGCCCTTAAAGATTTTTGTGAGTGTGATACCTAAACGCTTGATAATGCGCCAAGACAGTTTCCCAACCGCGAAATGTGATGGGATGCATATTTCTTACAGAGCGACAGCATGCTCTATCTGGTCCTGCGGAAATCATTATTCAATGCATAACTTTGTCTCTATTCGTCGCACTCTTTGTTGTGGAACCTTTAACGAATTGTCCATATTTACTCACGAACCAACGCATAACCGGTAGTGGATATCTTTTGTTGATTTTCCTCCTTTGTTCAAAATAAAGGGCCGAGATCAGTCACAACCTTCTGACCTTGAACAACGATTTCATCCACAATTTGAATTGATCGTCGAGGTCGATCCGAGCTTTGTTCCGTTTATTGATGCCCATTTCTTTTTCTGCTTTCATCTGCTTCTGCCCTCTGGATTTATGTGGACATTTTTGCTTAAATCAAGATATCACATTGTTTCTCAATGCGTCTTTAGGGCTGGGCGTTTTCATAAACTCACCATCTTGCCTCTTCAACGTTCACGTGAGACAGTCTCATGATGTCTTATTAGACCGAAAGTGTTACTTTTGTACATACCTCCTGTGTGAACCAGCCTGCAGCACAAAACACCTTCATCCCGAGCAGCATTAATCTTCATCCCTTTTTGTCAGTAATATATTTGAATGATTAGTTGGTTTTGCTATTCAAAGACAGTTTGAAGTAAACGCAGCCGACAATATTAAAATATTACAATGACCACATGAAAAATACACATTTTTCTTAAAACAAATTCAGTGAAAAGAATCCAGATAAGAGTTTATTAATTAGTTTACTTTGTAAGTACGCAAACTACTCATTGAAAACGATTTTGTATGATTTTAAACATCAAAACTATTTGATTTCGTTCCTCAGTTATCTCGCCTAGCCGGGAAACGTATTGGCCTTGTTACTTTGGTTCGTTTGTGGTGAAAGTTGAAGTGTATGCTGTTAATACTAAGTTGCAAAACGTAACCATCACATTTTTTCGGCTTGTAATACTTGTTTCATTTTTTATGACTGATTTTAATTGGTAATTTGGAACAATAAAGCACTCTCACGCTGCATGAGTTTAGACGCCTGACCTACACTACGTGTTTGACCCGTTCGTATACATTCAACACGATCCACTACAGAAAGTGGCACTCATTTCAGTTCGTGGAAAAGAAAGGTGCACAGAATATGAAAGGAAAAATGAGTTAATTCCGTTCACGGAGATTTTCAGCAAGCTCGTCATTAATTTCCTCTTCTCACCATGTCAAACAGTGTACCCAACCAGAGGTATTCGTTGGCCTTCGTATCCCACCTTGAAGATTTGTCACCACCCTACCGTTTTCAACCTAACTCACCACTAGCGACTGAGATACGACATGGTAAGCAATGAGCTGGTATTTGTAAAACAGGTCCAAACCAAGGAGGCTTCAAACTGTTGTGACAGCCAAAGACACTTGGCTTATGCGATTGTTTGTTGCATAAAAACCCGTGTATGTTATGTGAAAACTTGGGACAACGAACGCGTTCACTCATTTGCATAGCTAATGTGTATCCACACACATTGGGTAGCAGTACATTGTCGTTCGGCTTGGTGCCACGTCCCTCGTAGTGAGTAAACATTGTTCCAATAGTCGCTTCTGGCCCCTCCTCTTCCTGGCTTGGAGACCTACATTTTGAGTTCCCGAATATACACACTGTACTAATCACAAATGAAGCTGCGTGTTATACAACTCAAGTACGATTATTACAATTATTGAGGCACCGATGGTAGAAAACAAACTTTCCTAGAGAACCCCCCGGCGGAATGCGCCAAGGTTCTCACCCGTACTTCTGCCTTTCCGTATATAGTTGACACAAATTAGACATCACACACATCCTGTTGTGGATTCTGTATTCTGATCAACCCGCCAGTCAACGACTGTGATCATTTTTAATGAGAAGCCAGTGATTAGCACAGCTGTCTGATTAAAACGCGAATTGTACGTCAACACCCGCTCAGACACGTTGTATTGCATTGCTGTTCAAAAGCAGACGCAATGGTGGGGTTGATAACAAGCTAAGTAGCTGATGCAATCAGTAAAGTTTGTCACTCGGCATGTTTTTTTATATGATGTTTCACGCAAATCAGACGTTTCCTTCTAATCTGAAAGATTGTGCGGTTGGTACTGTTGTCTCACTTGATCTGTTCATAGGACAGTTTTTATACTTCAGCTTACATAGGTTGTCTTGTATGGTGTTTATCATAAAGAATTCGTAAACACTGTTTGATTTGGCTGAGAAATAGCAGAATCGTCAACTCGTTTACCTCAGCCAATTTGATTGAGTGTGACGAACACACAAGTATAGAGTAAGCGTTTCTTGCCACCTATCGGGCCGAAGTTATTGTGTCGCGCAGGGTCAACTTACGCATCCTGTCCCTTCGCCGAGGAGGTCGCAGTGTGATTACTTTCTTCGTATTTGCGTGTTCATAAATAGTCCGTTCAAATCTCAGAATTCTTGTAGATAGGAGACAGCCTTAACCTTCTCCAGCTGCTTGACTTGATTACCATAGAATGTATAAAGCTTACTTATGTTGCGTTTCTAACCGTAGTGAAGTCGCGTTCCTAGTTTGTCAACTCACAATTTCCTACTCATCATTTGCTTCTATAATTGTGCCGACCAGAGATGAGAACCTATCAATAACCCGTGATAATTTTGTCCTCATAGGTTCTGAGGTGATTTCCGATTGTACTAAGCCTAGAATATGTCAGACTCCGGCGCATAAGACTCTATAATAACACTCTGACTATGGCCGACCTAACGCACAAGGTGTTTCCTATGAGTGGCTAATCACTTCCGGTTTCATCGAATATGTGCTTTTTGCAAAGGATCTTCGACGACTGAACTGATTGTCGGCCGATCGCTAACAGTTGTCGATTTTGATAGATGCAAATTGAAAATCACTCACAACTGCTCACAGCGTTCGCATACAGACAGACTGTTTATCCAGACTATATCGAAAAGTAGCACTAGATTGGAGTTTAACCCTTGTTCGAACTCGTCAGGTCCGACATCTGACTACTTTCTCATGTGGCAACTGTGTTAACTGTTACAACAAGGCAAGACCGAACTACCACATGCTATTGCCTACGCAAGCATTCAAAATTTGCGCACCTTACTCATTATGCTCAACTGATAAATCTTTCCTCCCACTACACTTTCATCCGAGTTTCGACCAATATCCACTCTCACTGTGTGTGACCTTTGTCCACCTCTTCCAAACCTACTTGTTTCGCATGATTTATTTTCTGAGTCACCATCACAATCCCATTTGATGTCTACTACTACTCAGAATAGCACTTCGAATACATTCAGGGAATGATCATCTCATAACTGTAAAACTCCTAAGAAGAAGTTATCAAGCAGGTACCTCCGTTCGAACTCGTTGTTCTGACTAATCGTAGCAAATGGATATACAATGCAAGTCCATGGAGCGTACGAAAAATATCGTTCTTTTAGGTAATTTCTGATTTGTTAGCAACTTGCGATCGGATACAATCTTCATCTGGTTGCCAGTTCAAACCAGTTGCGGTCACATGAATCACGAGTACAATTCTTTACGCTGCTCTACCTAAATTTTAGATTGTGTTATGACAGATTCCGTCCATATTGGATCTACTCAGAGAGGTTATTGGAATGCGATTCAATCTCTCTATATCTTCGGTACACGTAATGTCAGGTGGCTCAATGGGCAACAGCTTGACTCATGGTATTGAGGTTGTTGGTTCGAATCTCTGTTCACCAACTTGATGAATAAATTGTCCGCATACATTTACATTCATGTGGTTTTAATTCTCGATTCTGGTGGTTCATAATCAATGCACATTGGCAGGGCGATAGAATATTTTCATACAATATACTTGTTGTTACCTAGTCAATAACAACTCCATGGTTATTTTCATTCAGATTAACGTTATCGCAGTCTACTGCTCTTGTGAAAATTGCAGGATCATGGGTTTGAACAGCTTGCTAAAAACACGTCTGCCAGTAGTTCTGAAGGTCACATGATGTAGTACATCAGTGTGGCGTGTGCGTTGAACAATTCACGTTTTGTCCTTTCTAAATTTCGTAGATTGTAGCGAAATTGGCTGAAGTGTTACTTGGCGAAAGTGACTACAGTGCATCTACACACAGTCTTGCGGACCTCGACCAGCCGCATTCCAACCGAGTTAGACGCCTGAGTTTCGCTCCCGAATCGAGTCTGTCCGCACTGGCTGAACGCCCTCTCAGCGCAGATGTGGAGCTGTTGTTGAAGGAATTGGACCATCTAGAGCCAGCAACTCGAGAACGTGCTATCAGTGTGACTGAGATGTCCCAAAAGATGCCGGCTGATTCGATGACTCAATCCCATCATGGATTCACCCAGAGTCCAGCCCAAGGCCCTGAGGGATCGTCGATCAAGCGTTCTGGTGTCGGACACAGGTCTGCTCGAAGACTGGAAAAACGGAGCATGGTAGGAACTATCGGTGCTGCGCTACAAGCTCCAACCCCAGACACACTGGTCTCATTGTTCGAGGTGGTGAACAAGCTGATGATACCCTATGTAAGTACGGATAAATTCTACAGAGACTTACAAGATTCCTCAGCATTATGCGAGAGGGATTTGTAAAAAGCAACCTAGGATCTTTCAATCGCGTTGTCGAATACTTTTCACGCAAAGCTCGGAATTTTGAGTGCCTTGACAAAATAAGGTGGAATAAGCAATATGTCACCTTACCTCAAAAAATATTATGATGCAATCGAGAAGCATGAGGTGGACTAAGTTTTTGCTCATTTCCTGCAGCTGTTCTCTTCATCCGTAGTGATTCATTCACTCAACTAGGTCAAAACTGATTCACAACTAAGCTAATGACTACGACTTTCAAGTGTTTATTGATAAAGTTCAGATGGTACTGCAGAAATGCTATCGGTTCGGAACAGTATTTGGTATCTTGGTATGTTACCGTCAGCCAAACACATAAATAGCCCCTGAATATTGACGTAGAGGGTTAGCATTGAAGAACAGGATGTTTGCAGCATTGACAAGTTTCTGGGTAGCTCGATAATCTGTCCCATCGCATTTCAGTTGTTATCTTCCGCTCTTTTAATAGCCTCTTACAAAACATTGACCGTTTTTTGGATACTACACTACTCACTACTTGATACACCATCCAAATCTGAAACACAAAACGATTTTATATACAAGAAACCAATTTTTCGTAATTCGTCCTGGGGAAGTAGCACCGCAACTTCATCCGAGATTGCTCCAGCGATTATTTATGACCTCGAACACTTACGACTAGCCCTACAACTTAGTCCTTGTGACCCTAGTCATTGGAAGCCGGCAATCTGATATGAGTAGTTTTTAACTTACGCGGTAGGTTGCCAGTACATAATTCCGGTTTTCTAATTCACCCAGCTCAAGTCGGTGTGCTTGGGATCGCTGACTGGATAGTTGTTAACTTTGATTAATATTACTTGTTCGAATGTGCTTCTCACCAGGTCTACTCAGTAGGTGCAACTGTTTGTCAAACGAGTCGTAGGATGTTCGGTTCAGATTTCTGGCTGATTGCCGTAACCAGGGTTAGGGAACTGGCATAAGCTGACGCGCACCAAATGTGAGCTTGTCAATCTAAACCAGAGGGTAGGGTAAATTGTTAATAGTATGTACATATAAACAATCAAACAACATCAAATCTGAGAATAAGTTCAACTAGATTGTGGCTCAATCGAAGGTGTTTATTTCTTATCGCGTTTGTGTACTTCTTGTTTTTTTCCAAGGTTAAATAAGGTAAGTTCTTTCCCACATACTAATATTCCTATAACCTCATATACACCTTGTTCGAGGTGCTATGTTATGCAGTGCGTAACCAAAAACACCTAACGACAAAATTAAATGGTCTCTCTGTTCTTTGTTATTGTACTGTTTATTAACATGTCAGCAGCACTCATTTCTTCCAACAAATGAACAACACTATTTGAAAGGATTTTTGGTGGATTTGATTTGAATAGATATTACAAAGAGTGAATTGTACACAAAAATTGTGAGCAGTAACCATAATATAAGGCTACGGCCATCACAGGCCGCTATGGCGTTTTCAGGATCATGCATTCACTCCACGATAAATGACTGTTTAGACACCTCATGCTTTTGGAGTCTGCGTATTCATTGTTCCCCGATCATCATTGCAGTTTCTGGGCTGTTTTGAAAGTAGTCTTTACATTAGCTCATTCTTATGTGGTCATGTGACTGTGTGACTAACACTCCATTTTACATCTGTTGCGTTACGTCATGTCACGAGGACATACATTGATCAATTTGGAAGCGGGTAATTTTGGCGTGCAAACAAATGCATTTGAGCATAGGAAAAACTGGCAAAGGACTCCAAAAATTTAGAGACATCGTCAAGCGCCATTTCGAAGAGCCAAAGTTTATTGTGAAGCCGCAACAGATAGCACGACGAGCAGTGTTATGTGACTGAAATGAAAGCCTAATATTGTGACAGCTTTCTTTACTACAAAAAGTGTTCCAGAGCTCATATCGATACTTACACTCAGTGTCTTCACAAGGATAGGAAGACCGACGCCGAACAAGTGTCCGCAAATGAACAATTGGAAAGCGACCAAACCTCGCAGCTAAATCCCATTTCTTGACATCAGTGACATTTTATATGCTTCAGACACGAGAACATGTGACCTGATCAATCCTTATGCATAGGTTGTTGTTTGCAAAGTCTTTTGAAGGAGAAAGTGTAATCCAGTTGACATGTTCACGATAGATGTTCGCTAGCAACATGAGGATCATGTTTAGTCTATGGGCTAGTCTATAGTTTGAATGATCTGACCATAGTAGGTGGCAATAATTACGCTTAACCTTGTAGTTAGACATTAAAACACTGTTTCTCCTCCTTTCTTCACAACTGCAAGGAAGCATAACGTCTCACTCCATACATGGTATATCACGGGATTACGGTCACCTCTTCGAAAGCTTATTATTCTAGTCTGGTCAGCTTGGCTTCATTATCTAATACCTGGAGTAGTCTGTGATTTGTATCAGCTCGCCATGTGTACAAGCACGTACAGGTACATGGCTCGATTACGGAAGTAGTGAATGGCGCAGAGTAGCATGCACGCGCTTGAGTTCCAGCATACTGTTGTCAAAAGTATGCCCATTAGATGTGCTGAAACGAAATGGTAACAATATTTTGCACAGGTGGCCGTATAAGTTTGTCACGATTCATTTCAAAAAAGTCTACAGCCTTTTAGTGGCTCTTGTTCGTTCAGTACATGAAATGGGCGTTATGGATTGCTTAGTGCGGAGGATTTATCTAGGAGTTGTTATCCACATAATTTTGTAGCAGGATGTAAATCGTAGCAGAATAGCCATTATGATCGAATTTGTAGTCGGCATAACGGGTTACAACCTTGCTCACTTCACCCATTTAGTTTCACGCTGATAACCGTGGCAATACGACTGCATACCATAATCTACGCTCTTATCCGATTGCCGTGTGTGTATTCTTTTTTTATTGACTAACGAGTTATGGACTGCTACAAGACAATTGTCTTACCAGCCACTGTTTTATCTTCGTATATCACCGTTAATCCGTTAGCCATTTCATTCCATGGCGATTGAGTCTGTTTTGTTCTCCACATTGAGACCGTAAGAGGAACGCCTCCGATGGATACAAATTAAATCTGCATCGTATGACTTTCAGTATGTGTTTATCGGAAGCACGGAATCCAGTTGTCTCCTTGGGACTATTTACGAGATGACTCATGCTCGATTAGTCGAATTCGACCAGCATCTAGCATATTTCTGCTATTTATGGCGTACGCTTCATAGTCACCTGCGTTCCATTTGGCTGGCTCACAGTTGGATTGCGTCTTAATTACTTTCTGGAAACGGCGTCGATTCGTTTTGTATCACATTGGAATTTGAAGTTTCATAAGATTAGTAGCTGAAAAATCGTCCCTGTAGTGAAGTTGATCCAGCTTAACCGATGTCAGTGGTGTAATGGAATTGATTAGTGGTTGATCAGCATCGCACCATTGTTGAAAACTGCCATAATCGACTCTGCAGCTAGTGTGCCGACAGCAAACTGAACTGGCGCAGATGGTGTTCTTTTTGCACGATACCGAGCCTCACAGCCTGTGAAAGGTGTTTCGTAGGCTCGCTTTCTAAAGTGTATAGTCATGAAAGACAACTATTGAACACCACTCATTTATTTGCAGCTTTCGCATTCCAGCGTACGTTTCAGCCAATCCCTTACGTAGTGCGACACTTGTTAGGGTCTGTTAGTATTTATTCTGTCTTATTGCGAAGGCTGCAATCAAACGTGGACGATGTTTGATTTATACCAGTCACATCCTCAATCACTCGCACGCGAGTGATTTCTCTAACGCTGTTGAGAAAATGCGTTTCAGATTGACAAGAACGAATGACATGTTTTGAACACTTTCTCTGTCTCTTCTAAACCATATCTTCAACAGCCGTTTTTTCCCTCGATTGGCTATCATTTTCGTTTGTTTGAGGGCTTCAGCCATATTGCGCAAAGAATAAACGTATCTCTTGTAATGGAACAGCCTCCGTAGACCGCGATTCGTACTCCAGGTTATTCGCTAAATGAAACCCGAGCACTGTACAGATGAAACATCGAACCAATTCGTTTTTGTCGTGAATGCTCAAAGCTGTGATGATTCGCCTGACAATCATTCAAGGTTTTCCACTGATTTGCTCACTGTGAGATGGAAAAGCTTCGCTTCTTAATTTACAGTATGTCAAGAAACGCCAGCTACTTATATCTGATTCAACATATTCAAGGGTAAACGTGTTCACAGATTGTCGGGGAACAAATGATTTGCTTCCAGAACTTCTATGATGGAACAAAAAGATGTCGACTGGCCGGACATTCCAAACTGTCTAGTCGCGGACATAACTTGAATGAGTGGGAAATCTAAACATATCAAAAGCGGTCGATAGATTCGAAAAAACCGCTGTGGATAAGTAAATGAAATGCAAGATAGTATGATTAAGCTTTCTCAGCTATCCAGACGTGCTGAGGTCGGATCCTGCCTACTACAACAGCCGTGACGCTAACAGTATGTGAATTGAGTCAGATGGGCAGTTTCTCAACTGATAGCTTCCTAATGGATTGCAGGACATGCTTGCTTGTGTTCCGATTTACACTCTGAAGGTCTGGGTTATTTTATCCGGTTACGTGCAGGTGTCTGGTGATGGTTATTCTTTCTGTGAAACAATGTCAGTGATGGGGATCCCGCAACACTATAGTCAGTCCTCTGTTTTCTGCCTCAGTGGTAACAAGTCGGCTTGAATTTACCCGATGTCCCCTCTGTCTTGTCAACCCTCCACGATTTCACTGGATGAAATTGAGCGCTGAACTCAGCACTGCTTCTAAACACGACATCAGTTGTTGACAATGAATTCTGTTGATTGCTCGTCTTTCTGATGACTACTTTGAACCGGAATTTCTCCAATAAAAGATTATGTACGATCTTTGTGCAAGTGGGTCCCTGGGATTCAACTATTTGGTGAACTGTCTTTGATAGTGTTGGGATAATGCCACAATTAACCCAAAATGTTGTTTCTTTTTCTTCATCACTGCATGAGCCTCCACTACTGTATGAGCCTCCACCACTGTATGAGCCTCCGCACTGTATGAGCCTCCGCTTGAACAATATAAATACGGTGGGGTTTTTCAGTGTATTCTGAACACGTTTGGTTGAGATCAAATATACTCTTGGCTGAAGGTTCCCTGTCTTCCTGTCTTCTTCATTTGCGGTAGTTCGTGCGTCGTCGTATATTCCGTGATAAGGCAGATCGTTAGTGCAACCGTCGTAGCTAAGCCGGGTTATCGTGAACGTGATTTTGCATCAATTGTCAACCCACGCGGTTCATAACAGATAGGATGCATGGGAACTTTTCTTAATGAATTTTCCAGAACCCATGAAAGTAAATACAAAAAATCTCATTAATAAGGTTTCTTCGCGTAATGGGCAATCTGACACCCTACATTTTCATTTCCGTGTACCTGTTAGGAAAGCTTTGTTTCATTTGCCAACCAACTCGGTATTTGGTTTGCAAAAGAATTACTTATCCTTAGTCCTTTTAGCGGATTTCGATTTACTCGTTTTAAGTGTACCTTTTGTTAACCTGATTTGCGAGAATCTTAAGGCAAGCGACGTTTTCAAAACTTCTTATAGTACGCACGTTTGTATCCCAAGTGAGCTTCACCTTATACCTCTGAATATAGTCTGTCGTCTTTGACATACGATCAGAAGAACTGTATTCATCGACTTGACATTCAGAAACCTATCGAAAGCCGTCATTATCCCCTAGCTTGTATTGTTGTTGTTGGTACCAGTATGTGTACAATAAACTCCTTTAAACACTTAACGTTAGTGGATTTGTTTTAACTAGTTACTGGCTTGGGTACTTCCAACTTCTCAACTCTAGTACTCGTGTAGATCTTCTGAAATTAACAAAGCTTTGTGGTATCAGGTTTACAGGGCCCCAACTTATTTCACCATTGATGTTAAAGCAATGTTCTGAGATGCACGCGGAGCCAATGAACAAGTGATTCACGTAATGCCTCTCTGAGGACATGCGTAAATCATTCCACACACTTTCAAGATAGTGATCGTAATTGGCCTGCTAAGTACCGACTAATCACACCGATAGCGATTGCCTCTAACGTTCTGCAGTGTTCAACCGATGTTTTGTCACCTTATTACATGACCTGTTTTTTATTGCTTCTTAATGACCACCACGGATTTCAATTGCAGCTTTCATACATCACTAATCTATTCACTCCCCAAAAGTAGTGAATAAAGACGGTCGATAAACAAATAAGTTGATACCACTTTTTCTAAGCGTTCCATTGAACTGATGGTTCAGTCCACTATAAGAAACTTTAGAATTACGGAATTGAGTAGCATACCTTCCCGTAGCTAAACAGTTACCGTAAAGCTGATTGTTTCAACGTAATTGTCAGCGATGGATTCTATGGTGCTAACCCAACAGTAGCCATGTTTGACTATGACACCGATACTGTTTACAGTGTTCATGCTAGAGGTCTAGAGGCTTTCCAAACCCTCACTGTTATTATATTTTGATAGCAAAAAAATCGGATTCACATTGAATAATAGTAATAATGATATAAAGCGAAATTCAATGGTAAACTTTTGACGCTCTTTGTAGCCGGTTTGTTGACAGTAGATTTTCGATTGACGTATTGAGATATACGGTAATTTTGTGCCTTTGTTGGTTAAACCAGCCCTAGTGCTATCTTATAAGTAACAAACTGTGCACTATCGTGAGAGAAGGGAATCTCAAAACAATTGTATCGAATGATCTCGGTTTTTGATCAACAGATTCGGAATAACACAACGTTACGAGCAAGTTGTAATACTTTATGTCTCAACCACCTGTGGTGAGCTTCCTCAGTCCATTTCAGTGGCCACAACAGCTGATGCTTCAATTGAACGGATTACTCGACTTCTCAGCAAATTTTACCCTGAAAACCTCATATTGATGATCAACTCATTGTTGTGCTCACGTCTTTTTAACCCTTCAAGCTTCCCGCCAGGAGTTTACAAAAGTTGTCTCCTTTTCATTGAAAGGGTTCAACGCAGCACACCGAAATAGATTAGCTTGCTACAGTATTTGGACAATTTGTCTAACTTGGGTCGACGTCCCAGTGACACACATGAGAGAATCCATTAATTGCGCATGTAAGCATTCACAAACCTTTCACTCACTATACACAATACATCATCCAGAGTTGGTTAATTAAGATTGTTGCATCGAATGAGTCAACTGAAAACATACGAATCATACGTAACAATATAGTCAGTGGGGTTATTCATGAGTCTAGTGGATACACACATTCACGACGCTAAGTCAACACTTCACATTAATTTGCTATCGAAAACTCTTAGGCAGTTTAAAGGCTCTTCTGAAATTTTTCTGTTGTTCCTAGTCACCTATTTTTTTTACTGTCATTACTGTTTTTCATATGGGTGATAAGATACGGTTGGACTTCCGTTCCCACTTCAACGACGCTTTTTTGACGTCACATTCCTGCACTTACTGACCGCTCAATTCGTTTTACCTCAAGCATGTTGTTCCACTGAGTTTCTTCTAACATCCCATAAATCTTTTGCTTTCTCTAACCTGGACATTTCCGGTTAATAAACTTCGTGGTGTGGTCTGTCTTTTCGGGAGCCTTATGTTACGACAGTTACTCTAACTAATCGACGGATGGAATTTCATTTAAACGTTTGTACCGACCATTTTCTTTGTCTAAGTTTTAATAACAACCCGCATATGTGCTACTCTTGAAATCTCCCGTTATCTCCTCACCGATACATTCTCATGGTGATCACCTGAGACGTATGTTGACTTCCAATCTGCTTCGTTGATCCGTGCAGGCCGACCGACTCATCCACTGTCCTGAAGTAACCGCCCCAACTGCATTTATCCGCCTTATTAACTTACTACTGAATGCTGTCCCCCCCACTGACGTGTGTAACCAACCTGCTGCAACCTTCCACTGTCCGAACGCCGAAGGAGATTGCCTACCTGCGTCGGCACCGGAGCCTAGTCATGCTCTGGCAGCGCGTACATTAGTGGTCAGTCTGGTCGGGCATGGGCTAGATGTGGCGATTGTCCGTCTGTTGGCCTCGCAACTCCTGTCCCCGGTGGAATGGGACGGCAATGTCTCCAAGTCTGGTACTGTTGGAATGCGAGTTCACGGGTCAGTGGCATCTGCATTGTGCTTATCCCTGTTCCATACAATCACGCTACTGCTGCGCTGGCCGGAGGAAGCCAAACCGAGTCATCTCATTATTGAGCTGCGTTTGTTGGAACTCATAGTCATCGCGTGTCTGGAGTTGGGGGAACTACTCTTTCCGTCATGTTCGAAGGACGGGAACGAACAACCAGTTGTTCGGGGTCCTGAAAACCCGGCAAGCCCACGGATGGCGAAAAAGGTGTGTTAAAATGAATCTATGACCAAAATGTAAACACGGTATCTTCTTTTTTACATTATTTATTTTGGCAAATTAGTAGTGAACCACCAATTTATTGCAGAGTAGTACGTGGTGGAATCTGTTTGTATGCGTTCATGCGCTCGTAGAAGCAGTAGTGAACACACATAACGCTCGAATAAGTCGTGTCGATTGTTAACATTGAGATACTCTGTCCTACAAATGTTGACAAAAACTATACGATTGTTCTGTTATTTCGGGATTGGTGTAAGCTTGCCCTCTGTATTCCTATGTTTTTTTTTCGTTCATCTAACAAATTTCTCATATTTGTTGTGTATCCCTTTTTACCGTATACTTGCACTTTAAGCTTTCATAACTGATTTCATTACGACGCAATTGATTTCCTAACAGATGAAATAAAACAGATATTGCACTTATCTATTGAATATAAATCTCTCCGCTGCATTATAAAGCAATACACTTTTTTCCAGACCGTTCGTAAACATTCCCCCCCAAAAATCAACAGTCGTTCACCGCCTTCAACAGTATCTGCAAACTTGGCTGGTCGCAAACCCCCAATCAGTCGACTGCATGTGGCTTCCAAAAATCTTCACTCTCCCTTGTTGGCTGGTCTAGGAGCGATGAACGCGCTATTGGCTCACGTGGCCAATGTAGTGCGGATCGCCCTTGCAGCCCGCGCCACGAACACTCCCGAAGGCGATAAAACTGCGATGGCCGCTGAAGAGGTATTGTGATGAGTGTCACATCCAGTAACATGTTCTACATGTCAGAACACGGTCTTCTTTAAATCTGAGATTGCTGGGCACGATCCCTCCGCTATGGTACCAGTTCTATATTGTGTATACAGGACATGACGATCGGAAAGTTAAACATTGTTCAGCCTACCACAAAGTGAACATCACTCTTATTAGATTCACGCTAACTTCGTAAGTTGACCTATTGCGTCTTGTGATGTGAGTTTACAAACCACAGTGTACGACCGGCTTTGTTCTTGATTGATTCGTTGCTGACCTAAACGGAATGGTGGTAAGCCACCTACGGCATTAGCGAAGTGTTGACTCAGGCATGGTGGCAACCATATCCACGGTAAAGCATTGTCGGTTGACAAACTTCAAATAAGTTAAATATTGTAGGCAATATTTAATGTTCTGTCAAGTACTTCCGGAGGTGTAGTGCGGCTTCAGAGTGCATCTCCAAGACTGACGCGGTTGCGTGGACCCATTCATGGATAGTGAGCTGATGGAAGTCGTTAGCCGGGCACCACACTGGTAACGGTAAGGATATAAGATGTAATCAGGGCTTGCTTATTCCAAACTATTCAGGCCTAAACCAATCCGGTTAGTTTCTGATAGCTGACGTGCAAAATATATGTGGATTAAGTGGCGTATGTATAATATGAAGATGATAACTGTGTTTATCTGCACTGTGGACACGTGATCGCTTATGGCCGGAAATCTTGCCATCATGAATTATTCGATTACGGGTGCTGCGGTTAAATTGCAGGCAGTAAGTAACATATGTCTATGGGATGATTAAGTAGATTTTCGGCTGCGAGGTTCACGTGAGTGTGGTTCCGATGGTCTTGAGAGATGTACGAAATTAGATGACTGGGTTATACGTTGAGGATATTGGCTAAATCACTTTCCTGCCGAACGCCCATTGACAATGTCGTATCCGATCGTTGGTTGAAAACTTTGTAGATGTCACCCAGTACGATTCATTGGCATGAATAGTGCCGGTTCTCGCTGTCGTTTATAATTTACTTATTGGTAGTGAGACGTGACAGTGGTGATACTATTCTACTGACACTGTTCTGTTTTTATTTGAGAGGCCAGTGTGCTATGTGTGAAGCATCCTAGCGTTGAGCGCTCGAAGTAACCCGTGAATTGGATAGTATCCCTCTGAGTCTTTTATCCGTAAGTGCTGTTCTATTTCAGAATTTTTGTGGTAGTGTGGCAGTTAAGCATCAAAATCTGCCACTGATTTATTGTCAATGATTATGATGGTGACAAAGAGAAACAGTACACTATTAGCTGGATCAACTATCCACCAGAGTATACATTTTTTTAGGTTTAATTCGCAGTGATGCGGTGATTTCGCTAGTTTGAGACAAGTGACTGCTTTGAAGAGTTGATGCAGATGAAACTTTGATGGCTGGCCAGTGTTGCTTTCGCTTGTTGAGCCCATTGTTGATGAATTCACGAAGATATGTTATGGACTCAGGTTTTCTACATCCTACGGGACGGCTGTTATCAAGTTACTTACTTGCTTCGCATGCCAGCTCAGCATTTGCCGCGCCGGACACTATTTATTGAGACCACTAACAGTTGGACACAAATACGGGTTGATCAGGGAACGATGTGGGCACTAACCATGAGAAAAATGTTTAGTCCACTGCGTGAAGTAAGTAGGCGTCGCCTAACCGGTTGAGTTCTCCAAGGTTGTTTGAATCACTGGTTAGGGACGCTATCTGAGTTGGTGGTACGCCGCAATCGATGGCGTACCTGAAATCTGAACATTTCTGATTCCTCTGTTTATCTTTCCCTCATTCATTTTTACCCAATTTCGTAACTTTCTTCTTCCAGGTTATTCCACGTCACTGACGTGGTGTTCATCCGAATGCCGTCATGAATGAATGAAATATGTATATTTACCATCGACAGGAGCCACATTTTAGATGTCCGGTTCACTTAATATAGTCACACTTTCTTTACATAAGATAGAATGCCATTGTTCATGTTTGTATAAATTGTTATCATGCCGCATATCTAATAGCACGCTGTTTGATACTTTTTAGATACTTATTGCATCACGACCTCCGGCCGCCCTAGCTGGACTGCTTGCCAGGCTGATCGGACTCTGGAGACCTAGAGGTATATCTGAAGGTGATTCATTTTGTACACCACAGACCAGTGTGACTGAAAACCACGTTCAAAGCGAAATTCTAATAGAAGACGAAATCAATCTGCAACTTTGTGAAGCTTCCATTACAGCTCTGACTAATTTTGCCTCCTTGTACGGTGGCGAGTATTCCCGTAGTGCGTTGACGCCATCTGCAGCCGCCTCAATCTCCCTGGGTCTGTTAAGATTAGCGGAAGAGGATCGTAAATCCCAAGAGGAACGGTGTGCTTCCAGCTGCTCCAATCGATCTACGAGATTACCCAACTCGTCCACAGATGACCGTGCGCTAGATTCAAACAAAAAAGTGTATCAAGCTCGCAGGCGAATGCGTCTGCTGTTACGTATTATACGACGACTTATCTCATCAGATACGGTCTGTCGGTCAAGACTAGCAGCTGAAGCTTTGGAACGAGGGGTCACAAATCTTTACACAACTTTGCACTTCTTGCTGCAAAAGACTCAACGTAATGCAGACGCATCGACAGCAAAACTGTTGCGAGAAATCATTGATTACATCTCACCTGCAGATCGATTCGAGTTAAATTCCAACACCGTGAACGGCCTCGGTCCCATCAGATCCGATCATGCCAAAGCCACTAACACTTCAACCTCTCGCCTCGGCTCGACTGCAGTCGCTTGACTTGTATACGGTAAGTCTGTAAGGTGTGTGTGCAATGACTGTAAAATAATTCTTTTTATGGCGACGTTTATTCGTTGTTTAAACGATTTCTTGATGTCCTGTATGTAAGTGTTATTCGACCGATGCGAAATCCCCTTTGTCATTGACATTTTTCGCTTACTAAGTTCTGCTTGCTTCAGTCTACTGCATTCTCAGAATGCCGACGGGGACGTCTTATTGATGAAACGTTTACGGATTTTGACAAGGCCAATGACAACGTCAGGTTGACCTCGGTAATTGTGTCACCTTTTGAATGATCTACTTTGGGAATCTGTTAGATCCCAGCTTAGTGATAGCGCCGCCTGGTTGAATGAGTCTCTCTCAGAGCATACGATTCACCAAAACTCATGCAACTGTGCTCCCATAATGGTAACACTGGCAGAACGTTTGTACAGAACACGCACCTATCCAATTACAGTCTTTCGTGACGGATGACCCATCACACACGGTCACTGTTGATTCTGCACAACCTCAGAATCGATCGATAACACGTAGTCAATAGGAGCACCTCTCAATATCAATTACGAACGACAGATCGATGTCAGTTAAGAAACCGGTTAACGCCGAATGACTTACAGTGAGCCAGTTCAAGTATCACAGTTTGAGACAGCAGTTAAAATAATGACTTAAACAGCAAAAATAACACCTGAAAAAGTTGGATCTTTTTGGAGGTTTGATGAAAACAGTTAGAACACGAAGTGCGGTGGATACACACACTTCGCGCCGAATTCACAATAACGTCAGTCGAATTTTTTTTAACTCAACATACAGGGAGGTGGGATGGATAGTCGGCCGATGGAGAAGGGAATGTCCAGGTCACAGTCAGGTTCACGAAAAAATTGTTCCCGAACACACGAGGCCAGCTTCAGTCAGTGATTTCGACTGCCTCAGCAAATAACAAACCCCAAACTAGATTCGCGTAGAACCGGTAGACAGAACGATTTCGAAAAGACACTAACTAGTGTGACCAACGCAGTCCAAAAGGATGCGAGAATCAGACCGAAAGCAATAAATATACAAGATGAACGGCATACTGACACAATTTAGCCGTTAAACCCATGAGGAATAAAGTCTAGGCGAGTTTGATCAGCAACGAGCCGCTCACTAGACCAGGGGACGGTTAAGTGGGTCTGTAAGAAACGGTAGACGGTTCTAGAGACTGGCAAGAATGCAACTGAACCGCACAAAGCTTAGGTCCTGTCATATTCAACAGGAAAATGTCACCGATGGGAAAAAACAGTGGTGAACTGAGAGGCGCAATTCAGAAGGGGATCGCCGTAGACGTCGAATGTAAATACCAAACAGAGTTAATGTCCATCGTACACCACGACGAAATTTTCTTTCCAACAACGAGGTTACTCCCCCCCCCCTAATTACACGAGCATAACAATTAAGCAGTATTGTTTGGGAACAGAAACCATGGGGAGATGGGTTTACAAAGTGTAAAGAGAAATTAGAGATCTGTGTCCGTTAAAACCTAAGTAATCACAGTCAACAACCTGCGGTCGGACAAACACAATAAGCCTCGACAAACCAATCATAACAGACGGCAACAAACTCGATACCCTCAAAAATGGGATGAATAAATTTTCGCTACAACAATGCTTCGTGACGACATAAACCGGCCGCCTGATTGATAGCATTTCATAGTAGTGCGCGTCGAGCCACGTAATTCGTTACAGTTCCGCGTACTGCTGTGTCGAGTAGCTGTTCCACTTACGTGGTTTGCCAGACTATTTCAGAACGAAAAATGTGTATTGGATTCTACTCACTATAACGCGTGTTTCCCGGCGTTACATTGCCTGATAGCGTTATCGAATCGAAACAGAGAAGTAGCGATTTTACTGATGTTTGACTGCACGGCTATTTGACAAGTTCCAGTCGGCACGAACAACGTCAGATAGTGTCACGCACTCTACAGGTTATTTCAGAATGCACTGAGCAGCTCGAAGTAGAGAGTGCTTCCCCCATACTATCCACGTCCATATGCACTAGCACGCACGGGTGCCACTGACAGTTGACAACAATGGGGATAGGAGGCAGATATCAAAGGTAAAACGAGTTCATTCGTTCAGTCCTTAAAGATGCACTGAATTGGGCGGTTGACCCATGTGCCAGTGACATCAGCTGGTCGATTTTCGGCCCGGTAGTCTTCGACCATACCGCGGCCGATTATTGTAAGATACGAGATGTGTTTGATGACGTAATGTTTGACGATGAAGGTAGTCACTAAATAGTTAGCTATTGTGGATCTAGAAAGCAGCTGCTCGGTTTCACTGGCACTAACACAGCCTTCGTTTAACCCAGTTATCTGTAAAGCCTAGTAATTGAACTTAAGCGCTGAAAATCACGACGATGCTGTTCAGCGAATGTCATATCAATTTCATGAGACGCAGGCACTTCGATGTTAAACATTTGATTTCACTCAGAGAGCGAGAGGATATAAGTGATCCATTCCAAACTAGCCCTCATCCCCTATTCCTTATTTCTAGATTAAGGTCTGTTTTTTGCCATTGATACGTGACAGGGAATATCCGTTTCGACCACTAGTGTACTGATGTTTGCGATGGCCATATGCGCAATTTCTTCTCGTCTGCCGATATCAACTTCGGTAGAAGGATGTAATCTAACTCATTCTGGCAACCGCTCTCTAAAATTCTCACTAATAACTATCGACTGTCGCATATGGGTTAAAGTATAGTCATGGACCTACCATTTGGAATGACAAGCGTGCCTCACTTCTGACCTGTTTGTCATCTGTTCACGTGACAAATGTAAGTCCTGTTTTTACGTCGCTCACGCTGATGCGCATTAAGTAGCAGTCAGCTTGATTATCAAGATTTCAAGAAGCCTGGCGTTTGAACGAAATTGTGCTGAAAAGTAACCGTGGTCAGAAGGATGTTTATATCAGAGTGCTACCGCTAGCTAGACAACTATCGACGTTGCTGTTGGTAACTGGAGTCATCAACTAGTGACCACAATTACAGTGCTTGAACGAACTACTTTTGTGTGCACACTCTGTTTCACTTTCAACTATCGTGAGGGGTCTGTGTGATTTAACTCACGAGACAACACGTCTAGATACAACTCTGAAAAAATTCCAATCCTACGAGCAGCATCACAGTTGGTGCTGCCAATGCATTCGGCTTAGGATTACGGTGCTGATGCAGTATGAGCAGTTCAACTACAGTGAGTTCCAGCCGCCAATTTGAAAACGGTGAAACAAAAAGCAAACGTGTTTTACTTGTGATGGTTCGGAACAGCAATACTTGTGGTATGTGCCCGACTCTCTTAGTAGTAGGAAACAGACGAATTATTGTTGTGAGTCAAGAACACGGATGGCACAAGGACTGTTTGTTCGTAAAGTCAACACCGAGGAGCCTGTGCTTCAACACCACTTCGAACACAAACACATTCGCCCGTAACACTGAGCCAGGTACCCCACGGTTGTCAATGCCAAGTTAATGTACGGAAAATACCATTTATTGCGGGATGCACTCCAATGTTCCTTCTTGTATTTACCCAGATTACCTCAGCACCTAAATACGTGCCTCCGCCTTAATACTGACCAGCAGAACAGTGTGATTACTCATCTTTAGTACACCAGTGACGTGTCTAAATCAGGTTTCCTTTCTGTTGTCCTAATCCTCACTAACAGAGTAGTGAATATTTGTTGTCATTACAATTTGCCAAATGTGTAAAGACGTAATAATCCTGACTTAATTTGTACAACCGAGCTTTGTGACTGTCTACCAGCTTCCATTATCGCTTAGCATGATGTGTGACTGTCACCAACCAGTTCGTCCCAAAAAACGTTATCGGGCTGTTACATCAGTGATACCACCGTGTTGAGACGATTGTTTCCGTCAGTAGCAACTGCTCGTTAGTTTACACAGTGCCTACTTTTTGACACAAAAGCTTGCGAATTGTTCTGTACTACCAAGCAGATAAAAAGTTACGATGGAAAACGTTGAAAATATTTACTTTTGAACGATTGCTTTGCATGTGGTAGAACTAAGGTATCGTGACGACCGGTTTCTTCACGTAGCTAACCGGAAGCAACGGCGAAGGAATGCATTCAGTCGGTGTAACAGTCACGAATTACGACTGATTGCAAATGTTGCACTGAAAACTCTATACAGAGATTGACCGAACGTCAGTCTAATTTCAGGAACAACAGCAGTCAATGCGGCGAGGTAGGCAGACCTTCGCAAGTTTAGTTGACAAACCACTCCTAATAACTTGAGCGACCTCGAAGTCGCCCGTAATGCTGAAACGACACTAATGTATAAAAAAGGTTATATTTTTCTACTCTTAATTGGTTGAGTCTTATGTGCCTGTCAGAAACGTTGCCTATTAGCTTGTAATAAGTTTAGTTTTGGGAGCGCGAATCGCCAACTACTAAGTTGTCCGAACAAGAACATTATGCAATCCGTAGACAGATCTCATCAGTGGCGTCATTGCTCGATCATTCCGAGCTCTACCGCAAGCAGTAGTATGGTTTTAACATTCCAATCATCGTTTTGTAAGCTGCCATTCTGTAAAACCCTATTTTTCTGCCACTCATTCACACCTCACTCAGACGCTTTCAAACGCATGTGAACCGGCACCATTCACTGCTGTATTGCAGCTTTTTCCACTACTATTCGGAAATCGGATGACATTCCAGTGCCCCGATCCATTTTAGTGCGACCACCAGCAAATCACCATCTTCATTTGGTAACAGTCTTCGATTTTGCCGCCAGTCAGTTAGCTGACTCTGTTCCGAAAAACACTCCGCACATCCCCGGTCTCCTATGATGCCAATCAACTCTGGACTATCGATTCGTGATCCAACATCCGCTCAATACAGCTGCACGCAGACAATTTTCTGAGCGAGTTATGTATCATTTACTGGCATTTCCCACTTACCAAGTTATATTTTATCGGGTTTTGTACATAACAAGGGCACTCACTCCATGACTGTTGGTGCGCGTGCGTGCGCCCGATACACTGTAATTGCTTCAGTTGGTTGAGTTCGGTCGCTATCTTTTGGGATACGTTAAATTATTGACTGTTTGTTCACATCTTGATACATTCGGACGAACAAATGTGTCCGCTGTTCAGGCACCCGGTTGCTGTGATTAGATTTTTTAAAATCTTTTTTTCTTATTATGCATCCGTTTTGTCGTTTGCGCGCTTCGCACAACAACTTTCTAACGGTTCATACACATATAATTTCGCAGTTATTTGGATTGAACTCAGAGAATGATGATGGGCTACTTCGTTGTGCTTGTCGCAAAAGGACACATCAATCAAGTGGACAACTCGTCACTGATCCGTCCGATCCAACAACAAGAACGTAACAGTTCAAGTCCCCGCTTTACATAAGCTTGCTATTGCTTTGTGTGCTTCATGTTACGCCGATTACACATCACACCGCATTAGATATCGTAGGAATAACAATGTGCAGAATTGAAATCCCTGTTTGATGTATCAATCAGGGTTGGTGTAGACCACCGTAAAATGGTCATTTTTACCAGACTCAACATCTCACTGAGATGCCAAGTTGAAGCCTGGTATGAAAATGATGAATCGGACATCACGTAAACAGAAATCAATGGAAATCAATGACAATGTCAATAAACATTCAAACATCAAATGCAGCAACGTGCAGATAAAGACAGCAATTAGACCTAATCCAGCGGTAGTGCCAAAATGATGTTAATTGAGTGACGAAGGGCAGTCAGTTATTCTCTTTAGGTGTTGCACTCACTTCGCCACGGTGTGAAAGCAACAGGTTACTTGTGGTTGGCCTCCAAATAACAGATAATCATTGCGACCCCGGAAAAGATCTAAGCGGATCATTCAGATCGCTTTCGGACAATTTCAAAAAGGAGCTGTAACAACTAATGGAAATAACTCCTTTCTTCCTTTAAACCAGCAGTGTGGCGGACTGCTGTCTCGACAATTATTCGGGCGTACATCGTGTTACTAAGATACAGACAGCTGTTCACTTCTTCCTTGGTGGTCACTGAGACCAACTGCTCCCGAAATTGCCAGTTTCTCGCCAAAAATGCTTGAGCATATGTGACCGTAGCGTAATAATCAAAATGCTTCAAATTGAATAGTACCGATAAGTACCAATAGATTAAAGGGTATTAAAAGTTTGAAATCCATCGGTCCATTCGTTCAACTTAGGTGAGAAACTTCCACTGATTAAACAATCATACAGTTTTATAATAGTTGGGACGGAGGGTGTGGTTAAATTTGTGGATCACTTGAAAGCCATATGCTACGTGATCCGCTAACTATATTCGGTTGATAGTTGAACTACTTCGTTTCTGTTTGGCCAATGTGAGAGACCTCGCGCTAGTCATAATGCGATTACAGTACGCTGATCAACGGACGTAGAAGGATACATTTTTGTTCAAACCTCCTTTCGAATATTCAGACGTAAGAAATAGAGTAAATGTGTAACTGGTTACCGAATAGGAAGAAGCCATCAACAAGTAGGCACGTACTTCGATGCTTTTAGAACTAGCGAGTTTGGTAGGAAAAACTGGACTGGTTCACGATTCAAAGTTACGCGGCCATCAAATAAAACACTACAAGGCGGTCAATCAAAATGAGAAACAAAATCGCCACATTGAATTCCGAAATTGAGGGATCTCACAACCAAGACGCAAAAATTTACTCTACCTTAATGCAGAGCTCCATAGAATAAAGTGAGTGTAGAGCCCTAAACGACGCTGGGCGAGGCAATTTTTAAGGTCACGACTGGTCTGACTAACACTTTCGATAGGCAACTCGACTGATCAGCAGTGATCAGGGACTGATATCTAAAAACAGACAGGTTGTCCTAGGAAGAACAGGATTCAGAAGAATCGGCAGGAATGGATTTCACATAAATTGACTACAGTGACGAACACTGGCCATGTAAACGTCTAAGTACTAACGACTGCTGATACGCAAATAGGCGGTTGAAGTAGGCTAAGAGGCGCATTCGATTTAGACAAAAGTAATAAGTAGGTATAATATCAGAACGTCAAATACAGTAGCGTGTACATAATGTGCAACAATAATCAGAGTTTCTTTAGTTTCATTCGAAATCTTTCAGGGGTTGATTTCTGAAGAAGCAGAATTAGGGAAAAAGCAGACGACATAGTAAGCCATCAAGTCGTCACTGAAATCAATCATTAGGCGAGATAAATAGAAACAACAGAAACGTTAACAAACACTAAGCGATTACACATACCTTCGGCTACCCACAATAGAACAGTTAGGTAGACTATTTTAGAGCGTAGTGTTTACAGCCGAATACCGCCAGAGAAGCTGAAGAGATGAGGTATGCTTGACCAATGCTTGCTGCGAGCAAACACTTACCAATAAGTGAAATTCAAATCAGACTATGTCAAACAATCCAGTGGAAAAAAAAACAGTAGAAGTGGTCACATAATCCACTAAATAAACTCATTAAAACGAAGCCAGTTGTCACGAGCTGTATTGGACAGGTATTATGCACAGTAGTGTCTGACTAACTAATCGACGTCTCACACCGAGAAAATATTCGAAGCAATGTGTCCTACAAATTCAATAGAGATAAGTACTCAGCATCTTAGCCTTCAGCGAGTAGCCACAAGATCTGGTGTTCACCTAAGCTTGATATCCAGTTCGCATTCGGGTCAGCGAATTTGGATCTACGAAGGCCCCGGATGGTAAGTTCAACAGATCATGTACAATAATGAACACAACTGCATGTATATGGTGAAAGTGATTAGCGATCCGTTAAAACTGGAAATCAAGGGTTCGTTCGAAGAATATCAGTTTCAATGGTTTCAACAAACTAATTGTTTTACAAATAATTTGTGTGGCAGATTTAAGATGACACCCAACTGTGAAAAGTCAGGACTTCGACTGGATTCGAACCAGCGACAGGAACAGCATACCCAAATGCAGTAAGCGCATTACCAGCTGGGCTACGAAGCCACACCAGGAGCTCACAAACTTCACACTTGGACTCTGTTACCCACCCGTCCCATTGTCTCATATGGAATCCACCAAATGATACAGGGGATCAACTGCCCCGGCAGGATTTCTCGAACAGTTCACACTGGAATCCACCAACACCGCTGCTGAGTATTTGGTGGATTCCATCTGGGACAGGTGGGTAACACAGTCCAAATGTGAATTTTCGGGGCTCCTGGCGTGGCTTCGTAACTTGGCTGGTAGAGCGCTTGCAACGTTGAAGTATACTGTCTGCTGCTGGTTCAATTCCAGCCGGAGCCCTGACTTTTCACGGTCGGGTCTCATCTGAAATAAATTGTTACTGACTTTGAAATGAAAAAGAGTACTTCTAGAAACTTATCAGATAACAGTATGCAATGTGTACCGCAAGGAGAGCTTCACGAGCCCACATTCACAGATGAGTTTACTTAAAGGTTTCTTGAGGTCACAGTAGGAAAACACAAGACTAATTGTAGAATGTCTAATAGTCCTTCATTTTTGACTACTTCACAACCAACTGATGAACGTCACGTGCCATTAAGGTTTTTCGTCTCTGACACAGTTGGCAAGCACACCAAATGAGTAGCTAATAGAGTGCACTCCTCTTAGGGCTTCAAGAATGGTAAACGAAGACGTGTGACGCAACGTGACATACGCCTGAGAGTTAGGTACCTGCTGCTTTCCTGTGCGGTTAGAGATCGTTGTGTACAAGCGAACGATTAGCGCTTAGTTTCCCGTCGTCTAAATGAAAAGTTAACTGTTAAGACGGGCGGTCAGACAGAGTGGAACACCAACATTCTACGACATGTACCTCTCTTGTTGGTTCTATAGGTAACTGTCGCAGCTAACAGCACTCCATAACATGCTAATTGTTTCCAATGTGGAAGGCACTTGTGGGTCCGCAAATTTCGAGTTAAAATAAGTGGGGAATGTATGAAAACTAATCAAGGCGAAGTATTACAGAGCTTGGGTGGGAAAAGTATGCTGACGGAACCTCACAAAAATGTGGAATACTACTTCCACTTCAAAACGTCCGAATAATACTTCACATCAACTTGTCGTGGCTCGATATCGGTCAAGGCTGAATTAACGGGTTTCTCCGGCAATTTGCCACAAAGTTCAGAATAAGCAAATCGTACTAGGGCACTGGGGGCAGAGACCGAAAATGGAAACATTACACTGAATTTTCAAAAATGTACACTGGCGGACGTCCCAATCATAAATCACCATCACAGACAGCAATACATCGCTGGTTTACACTGACGCTGAACTACCACACAACCATGAAGTGAAAAGCAAACTCTGTACAAGAAGAGGGAGGGGAAAAAAGAAGAGGACGGAAAGGGACTTAACCACAAAAAACGGCTAAGTCTATATTCGAACATACAACATCATGGTGTTTATACCTTGCAAACAAACAACCGGGCTATGATTGAAAGTAAGACGTCATCACATCACTGGAACTAGTGACTGCTGAAACGAAGGTGTATACTCTATCTAGACCATATCTCACATTCCATCAGTTCGGCACGGTCCAGCTGCCGTGGTCGAATGATGCCTGCTAACCCGATTCGGCTGCAAAGCCCGTTAGATTAGGCCATCGCACCGTTACAGAATGCTGCGATATACCTACACATACTCTTCCACTTTCTGCTCCACTGCACTGGTGCAATTCGTTTACAAAGAATCATTGTGGAAGTGGAAAACGGCACCAGGGTAACCCATTGAATCATCTGAAACTGACAACTGGTCATAGCAAACTGATACCAAAATATAGTAAGGCGCTGCACGAACATCTTAACGTGGAAAAGATATAGACCTAAGAGTGTTCGTGAAACGTTTTCAAATTTGAACTGACGACGCATTGACGAATAAACGAAACACCTTCCATATTTAAATTATGCATACACATAAGCATCACCCACCTTGTGACCGGAATTGCCACTGTCTCGACAGATCATGTAACGCATGTGCAGAGGGGCAATGTGTTCGACCGATTCCGAGTCGCTATTGTGGCAATGATCCCGAATTTGCACAAACTTGATAACTGTGAATTAAAACAAACAATCAATTAGCTCACATGTGACCATCGTCCGAGTTACATATAGTATGCTTCTTGTACTGTAGATGAAAGACATACGGCCAGTCTGCGCACAGCAAAGCAGGTATATGAAGAAAAACTGGGCATCTGGGCAATAGTGACGGTGGCAAGCTGTCACTTGAAGACAGAAGAAGAAACATGTTAATAGCACATTGAAAACAGTCTACAAAACAAACGATAGTAGTAGTGCAAGCAGAAAAAGCGAAATGCAACTGTGTGCGTGAAATTTACCCACATGGTACGCTCTGTCTAATAATGTTTAACAGGCCGATGTTTCACAGGGTAACAAGTGAGCGGAGCGACTAAAAATTACCGAAGATAAAATTTATTGGACTGGAAAATTTCCATAGCATCTTGATGAGAGGCTGGGGGTAATTCATAAGTGGCAAGAGGGTAGCAGTCATGTGATGCAATTAAATGATACATTCAAAGTAAACATATGTGCCTCTCCTTTATATAACATTGTTTGGTCTTACCTCCAATTTAACGAGTTATGCTCATACCATTCATTGTCTGGAGCATTTATTCCAGACGTGGGATTGTATTCTAGTGACGTCCAGCAAAAAAATGGTCTCTTTTCTAATTAAGTTGCTAGTCCACGTAACTTCGCTATGGACGTTTAGAGGACAGAATTGGAATTCCGCTTGTCAACTGTCATGTAAGCCATCATTCCAACCTCAGATGTGCACACAAAAAACAACCAAACTGATTGATTGGAATGAACCAAGTAAGGAATCGGACGTAGTCTGAAAGGATTAACTGCCGTTGCCCACGAAAAAATGAACATTTCATTTACAACACTGTAGAGTGATTGCCATAATGCGGAATTTTGAGTGGATATGACCATCACGATCGTACATAGACTGAAGATGATGACAGAATGGGAACCTTCTTATTTTCTATTTGACAGCCCATGACGGAAAACATTGTACCACCACGTGATCGTTATAGTTCGATGAAAAATCAAATGACTGCCGTTCAAAAATCAGTCAATCTCCGTTTGTCAGTACTCACTCAGGAATACACATGTCCGAACCGACAGCACAGGGGTCGCGCACACGAGGCGGCTGTGCAAAATGTACATAATGCAAAAATTGGCTGCTCAGGAAAGAAGACGTTGACCGTCTTTAAAACCATCGGTGTCTGTGTTCGGCTGTCTGCATCTGGCAGCAGCAACAGATAGGTACTGATGATACCTAATAAGTAGTGGGCTTCAAGCGAGCTCTTTTGCTCAACCCTTGGATTTGCACGAGCTTTGACGGTTGTCATGTACTAAGGGTGTCAGCTATACTTCTGCCACATCGAGCACTTTTTGCTGACGTCACGACCGACCGACGGGAGTTGCAGAGTGCACAGATGATGACCTGACGTAGAGAAATGAAGTCGTTCACCGAAGGCTCGACCATAACAAATCGAATTCGTCTCGCGATTCACAGATTCAGTTCCTGAAAACGGTATGTGACAGGATAGCTAGTCGGACACAAGGGTGAAAATGCTGTCGCTGTTTGTCAGTGAAGTAAACGTAGCCGATGGCAGGGTGCAATGAAAGTCGTAAGACTGCTGCCTTGTTGATAACGTCTAACTTTCACTCACAGCTCAGTTACCGGCAGTGGACCTCTTTCCAAAAGGTTAGAACATACATGAAAATGATTTTGTAGCAAACTGAATTCATGCACTGACGCACAGAAGACCAAGGAAACATCGTTACCACTATATGTTGCACTGAGTTAGTGAAACAGACAGTAAAACTTTCAGAAAACAAGACAGGCACTGAAGAGTGACGCGTATTGCAGGGCACTGAGCGTGTGAAAAGTAAAGTGCACATCGCCTTGATTGGAAGAAATGAGATAATCTAGCAAATAGCCGGGGTTTCTCCTCAGTACATTCTTCAAATTAGTATGCACAGTTCTAACGCAACCGAAATAAGCGCGGTTATGTTGTACATAGACAGATCATGGCGAGCATCCTTCTCGTGTCTCAGGACTACAACAACGACTAACCGGGTATAAAACAGAACGAACTAAAACCACTTGTCAGGCCTGTATTGATGATTGTCATACTTTCCAGAACTTATTAAGTGCAACTGTATTTTGTGTACGCCACTTTATTGCTCATTTTAGGTTAACACATACCAATAAAAGATGAACTTCTTCAAGTACGAAAAAACACGTCACGGATGTGGTCTACCATCATCAAATGAGTTCACCTACCGTTTATTCAATCTGTCTGAATGCGTAAAACATCAGCCTAACTTTGCCTATTTTCATGGGATCACGGAAACAGGTGGATGTGTTCGGCATGTAACTACTATTGGTGGATCGAACGGTAATGCATAGACACGCTACAGTGATATCGGAACGAAGACAGCAGACAGATGCATCTAGACTCAAGGTATTCGATTACCGTTGCCTCCACCAGTTATCCTAGATCAAATGGGCAGACCTTGTGAACAACGTGGAAATCCACTGAGGGAGTGTTTGAGAAATGTGGAAGTTTGCAATCGATAGCCAAGAGGGTGAAAATTCGCAGTTTTTCCTGGTTGGGTCATGTACTCCGTATGTCACGGGAGCATCTGTCGCAATGCGCGTTGTTCAGTGTGGCCGACAACAGTTGAACGAAACTGCAATGTGGTCGTGCTGTAACATGGTTACGGGTTAGAAAGCCTTCACTGCTCCGCTGAGCAGGGTCGATGGATACAGTCTACCTGGTTGAGGGGTTTGTGACCAACCACATCGCTGGTTGGGAACACTTTCTGACATGGTATTGTGTCGCAGTCGGTGGCAGGCCTGCATTCGAAAACTTATTGATTCTCCTCTTTCGTAAAACTCAATTGTTTTCGTCCGTCTATTTTCCTTCGTTTCCTATTCTTCGTTATAAACTGATACTCTACAAATTTGTGAGCCACTGGCAGGACCAATGACAGCCTGAGCCATCGTGTTCGCAGATATTGCTCAAAGCTGAATCAGTAATGATGATGATGGGATATCTACCTAATAGGTCAAAATCAATCGCACCATAAACAAGTTCGTGATGAAAAAACTGCAACCAGTAACGCATTTTGCACTTTAATTCTCAGTCCCCGTTCAAGGAATCTAAAATTTTAATGAATTCAAATACTACGGCCTTTCAAATGGAACGAACCGAATTTAGTCAAAGTCATGAGGTGAACAAACGATATGCTCCAAATCAGTCTACATACTAATAAGAAACAGTACAAGCACTAGCAAATACACACACAGTTATGTGTGTACGGCTGTACGCAAGCACTGATCTCGTCTTTTGTGTAATAGGAAAACATCAGTAGAATTCCGGAGAGCCCAAGTGTGCAATAAATCAGGTTTTGAGCTTTTGTAGGGCGTTTGCTATCAACCTGAACGCACAATGTCAACAATAGCAACACAGAAGAACAGGATATTCCAAACTTAATTGGTTTATATGCGCCACTAGTCGTAAGCACAAATTCCAGCTCCCTAAACAACGGAATTCCTAAATCAACATCGTATGCCCTCTTATCCGAAAACACTCGTTCACTTGTTCGTCTACCATTTTTCATTCGTTGGACCGAATTCCCACAGTAACAGCTTGTTCGATTTCGTGTGATATCTGTTATCTGCCAACTATAGAGTGTGGCCATACCCCAAAGCCAGTTTTTACATGTCACAGTGGACGTTCAATTGACTGCGTCCGCAACTTGTTCCCTATCACAACATGTAGGCCCGATAACAGTCTAAGGTTACATAAACCTGGATTGCAGCATCCCCAGGTAGCTCAGGTTCTAGCCCGCAAACCTATTAATGGTAGTCGGCGTTGTTTAGAGCCCTAACGTGCAGGCTGAAAAATGCGGAATGCACCATACCTGTTAATTACAGAACCAAAACGAATATCCGAAGTCCCATGTACTGAAAGTATGCTATCGGCAAGGCAAGGTTGAGACGCACTGTAGGATGTGAGTATGTACCAGATGAAGGTTGTAGTCTCGAAGCAATCCAAAGATAGGCTGCGTTAACGCATCTAGTATTGTACTTTCGACAGGTAATTACAGATACAGATAAGTGCACATACTCAAACGTTAAAAAGAGCACTCAAACCAACCAAAGCATCAGTAACGTGGAAGAGCAAAACGGCACACACCCTTCGATGCACGCAGACGGGCTATTTCCTCGTCGGAATTCGGATCGGCGCTATATTCGTAGGCATCGAACTTTCCAGGTTCGGATTTGGTGTTGTTGGGAACCTGAAGGATGAACGAAAAATAAACTCAAATGAAATGTTAGCTGACAACGATTGGCATCACCGTTTGACACAGATGATGGATAGGAGTCCTGGAGATGAAAATTTTAGTTAAAGTCTGGAATCTGCGCGAAAGAATCAACTTAAGGAAAACAAACACTCACTGCCACAGTGCTTGTAATATCAAATTGTACTGAGAATCATCAACAAATCAGTGATACCTGTAAAGATAGTTTGCTACATCCCCAAGATGACCCATTTTTGACATGGAGAAAGTCAGAATAATAATATTATATGTGTGAACATGTTTGTATGGTTAACTGAGGTAAACAAAAAGCAGCAAAGCTGACATAATTTCAAGCTAAACGACAAAACGAAAATAGAAGCGACAACGTGATAAAAGTCACACCACTTTCTCTGTCGTACTAATTCACAAAATATTTCGGATCTCACCAACCAAGTCTAATATCTAAGGGCCAATCGATATAACAGTAATTCGAGTATACAGCAACTGCGCAGCTCCTCGAGAACATACTTCCACACGGCAAACTTTCGTAACTATTGCGAGTTTTTTTTACAATGTATGCCTTTTTTTCGCCAGATCCACATCTGGACAATCGGCTCGTTAATGTGGCCCCATAAATTTACAACACAGATCGCTCATTCGAATGCGACCTTGCGTTGGCGAATAAATAAGGTCTAGGGAAACGGTAAAACGGATTGAGCACAAAAAATCCGCAGGATCCGACTCCAGACGATTACCCTCAAATATGCGACAGTCATTCGCAAAGTCGACTGTGACTGACTGCAACACGAGGGACTGGATACAATGTCGACAGTTCCCACTCAGAAGCAATCACTTGGATGGGCAACTGAGATACCTGGACTCTTCATGGACTCCGGATGAAGCGATGTTAAGGCAGGAGAAACTGCGGGATGGTAACGTTTTCGTCATTCAATCCTCGTTCAGCATATTTTGGGCCAGATGTATGTCCGACGAATCGGCAAGCTTTGTTAAAGAAGTAAATCACTAGTTCAATAAATTACCACGATCGGCATTATTATTAGAGCTCACTAGCCGGCGATGTGTGCACAAAAGTGGGTGAAGCAACCTATAGGGTTGCCGTGGTGGTGATGACAATACGTGGTGTGATTGTATGCGTGTCTGTCACATATAACTTGCATGTTTTACGTTTGCGACTGATGAGAGTAAACAGAATGTTAACATATCGCAACATGTCTTCTTTCTGCGCTGATGAAGTTATTAAAGGGAACTCAGTGTTTCAAGTTAACTAGTCATCGCAAATCGATATAAGTAGTGGGTCTAAATAAGGCCGCTGTAAACTTGAGTACAGCCGGCAACACTCTCCAAGTATGAATCAACTTTGAAAACCAGGCACAAACAGGAAAGTCAAATACTTTTTTGTGTAACAAGCAAACAACCAAAAAAACTCAACACACCTTCAGTTCCTTTTCAAAACTCTCGCGTTTTCATTCTTGTTTTAAGTCTGTTTTATAGTTTATCTGTGTGCGTGTGTACACGCGCGAAAATGTACGAGAACAAATGGAACCTAGAAATTTACATACGGTTATTGACAGCGTTCAGCGGCAAAAACTGAACACAGACTAAATAAAATGTGCAAAGCCAAGTTATTTCGGATGGCACGGCAATGTAACGATAAGCAAATAATGATATACACACGAGAACGTTCACCTAGGTGTAAGTGGGCTTTGGTACCAATAAGTCGACGATGAGTAGTTAATGATTTTCACTTATTTCAGGAGGTTAATTGGCTCCAATAAAAGTTATATCCTTTTTGGAAATGTCTGTGAACATGTGGCTTCTCCGAGGAACGTCTCGCCTCGGAATACAGCTGCCAACGCGAACCATTTAATGAAACCATGAAAAGCATAATCACGATGTGCAATCACCTCCACCATTTGAATGAGATGGAAGCAGAAAGACCTCGTAGGTCCGACTAGGCATATTGCGATCAGGTAAACGAGTACAACTTGAATGCATAAAAGAAAACTCACGTAACCAGCGTTGCTTTCAGAAAAGCAAACCGGTTACCATCTGAACCCAGGTTAGCTAATTAAACATCAAGGACAAACGAAATAGATACTCATAACACACACCACGAAAGACCGGACCAGAGTGAATATGGTAGATAAACGGAGAAAGAATGATGGGTTGCTTAATAATGGTAAAAAAAAGGGCGAAGTGATAAACATATGACCCAAATTCGCTCTTACTCACTTTGACCACATTAGGCACGTCTACTTGAGTGACCAGGATCGTGGGTTGTGTTGTTGATAGAGTTGATTCGTACACAGTACCTGATTTCACTGAGGAGCGTACGGACTATTGCGTGAGGTAAAAGATTTCAGGGTTAGTAAGCGCCCAAAACAATAGTCAAGATTTGTTAAAGGGTGTTTACAAGCAAACGATCTTTTAGCAAGAGCCAATCAACGTAACTTCAGGTCTGCATATCCAGCTAGTGAGACAACGAGGCACAATGCCAACCGCATAGTCGATTAGGGGAATATGAATAACAAGTAGTGTTTTGAACTTTTTAGGAAAGCAAAATGAGCAATCTTTCCTCGGCCAGAGTGCTAGGAGTGATATTCCAAATTCTGTGAAAAGGGATATACAGTGCTCAACTAAACCTCACCGGAAAAAAATTGAGATGAACATAAATACGTTAACACAATCCACTCTAGCTGCTGTGGCCATGATTAACAAATGCGTTTAGTGTCCACGATAGAAAATCTAAAGCCCCAAACTTCAAACACACCCTTTAATCATAAGAATTATTCGTGCCATCTCTAGGAGGGTTTGATGCCACGCCTTCCCAAAATGGACAACCTATGGTTTATCGACCAATCAGACATACCAGATTTAGGCCGCTCTCATTGATGATGAACATCCTCACCGTGGGCATGCAATGGGTAGGACCTACTTGGAGATGCTCCGAGAGTGGTGCTTTCAGAGCGCATCTCCGGAGGCGAACATGATCGCTCACACAAAAATCCCCAGTTGGATTAGGGCAGTCGCGATAAAACTGACTTTATGAGTGCGTTTTTGTGAAGGCGTTAAACCGATGTGAACCAAATCTTATTGTGGGACACGATAACAAAATCAACTAGTCAGCAACCATGAAGAAAGTAGTCTACGTGATGGGTTGGGAAAAGAAACACACTAATGCGGGGTGCAGACAAACTATTGACCGGAATCACCGCCAATCATCATGGAAAGTGGAATCTACAAAGAAACAGCAATGTCGTACTCGCCTAACGATGATAAACCTAACATGTATTGAAATGGCACTAATTAGAAAGTCAATAATTGACTGGGATTCGAATTCGGCGTTCCCTTCCAAAGTAACGTCGAACAATTTGAAAATAACGCTCAACAAACAGCTGCTGTTCCGATGACCAAGACTCAATGCTGAAAAATGTGACAGTCGAAAGAGGTCTCAGTAAAAAGGACACACGTGTAAGAGTTTACGACGATAATCGATTTTTTAGATTTACCTGCCTCTGCCGCTTTCTAGCTGCAGTTGACATGAAGCACCTACGGATTGATAGATTCTTAGCATTACGGGCTTTGGCAGAAGCAGTTGTTGGTACACTGAAGGGGGTCGCGATTCGAGCACGAGTTGCTTGATTCCGCGGAGCACGGCCAATGTCCACAGTACGACTTCGTCGAGATCGCACAGATCCAACGGCAGAAGAGGGAGGCGGATCGGATGACAAAGACACTGTCGGATACAGTGACTCTGCCTTTGGATTCAACTTTTCCCTTGAAGTATCATGGAATTCATTTGATTCTTTCGAACAGACTGATTGCGCGGCATCGTTTGGGCTGACAGTAACAGTCCTATGTTCAACAGCCTTGCCAGCCGAACGGCGTAATTGACGCGGAGCATTCACGTCTACTTGCATCCCTTCAGTGTTAGATGCCACCGCTTTCGTACAATATGAACATTGCCTATGACGCAACAAGAGAAAAAGTAGTAGCCAAATTCATGGGGGAAAAAACATCAGTCTACACAAGCCAGACACACTTACCACCCGTAAAGTTTGCTACGTTTGGGCATTCGTAGCAAGGGAGGATCCAGACAGGCTAAATGGAAAGCTTTGCCACAAGTGTCACATTTGGTAATCAGATGTTGATCTTGCAAACCATGACATACAAAACATCTGTCGTAAAAAAAAGGACAAAAAGATACGAAAACGTTGTTATGGTAACCGTAGAAGTGAATCGACATAAAAATCACACGGTCAGAAAAAAAGTCATGGAGTAACATGTGGAGCAAAATACAAAAAACAAAGCATCAAACCCAAACGTCTATCATGAGCACGTGATGATCACAACAGACTGTGGGTTACAATAACTGAATGTTTGACTGTCGCTACCATTTGCCGACGGTAACGACTGCTACATAAAAGTCAGGCTTTAGGCCTGTACACTACAGTGTTTGCTACCGTACAATGTACCGAGAAGTACGTGAACCAGACGTATTTAAAATATTCTAATCCATACAAAAGCGATCCAAGTGACGGAAGTTAAAACTCAACCATAGAGTTGGTAGCCGGTGTACGTATGAGTCAGTTACTACAAACAACCAGCAATTTAATGAGATCATATTCATAAACAAAAAGGTTATATGGAAGTGACGTTTCCGGCCTAAAGAACAAACGATAATCGTTTACTTTTCACCCATTGTGTGCTGAATATAGCCGCACTGCTCGAATTTGGAATTCAAAGAAGTGAGTGTTGTGACAGCTGTAATCAGCGTCACGAAAAATACACACACACACATAACACTTAATCACCTACACCATAGTGCAGGAAAGAGCACGTACAGCAATGAACAAATCGGAGAAAAAGGGAAGCAATGGACGGGTAAGCAAACGACAAGCGGGCAAACACAAACAGCGCTAGTGAGTACCATTTTTCGTCATGACCTAACTAAAAGTTACAATCCACCAGAGGATAAATATTTTTCGTGTACAAAAGCTACAATGATCACCTTCCTCGCTTTAGCTTGGCAGATCCTGCATAAATTTACTGTGATATGTTCTATTCCATTTCACATTCGCTGGTCTTGACAATATATTTGAATCGGATTTTCTTTATGCAAGTCATCCTGGCCCCCGAACTTTCACCAGCTGACCTTCGGACAGTATACCTTGACATGTGTACATCAATACCAACAGTTCGGTAGCAATGGCGTCATGGTGCCATTGTATCAGAACACCACTGATTCGTCGCTATCAAACGAACTGTCCTCGCCCCTTGTTGTCACGTTCGTCCATTAAAAATGGATTGTGCCATATTCGCTGCATTAACTGATGTGGAGCAAACGAAATGTCCATGTGTAAAACATCCTACGCCCCACTATGCGAAAAACCAACCTGAATGCGAAGACTGCGATCAAATGTATGTGATGTCCAATTTGAAACAATCCTAATACCCGAACTCCTATTAAACGTTCTACTATTCGTTTGAAACAACTATGTTACTAAGGAATTCGACGTATGTTGTGAAGCAAGTGACTCGTTGTTCGGTAAAAACGCCGCCAAATTCGAATATGACCAAGAAACACCAAACGCTTGTAAGCGAGTGTTTTATGCCAAATCCATAATTAATTCGTGAAAACAACGTCAGACTGAACTATCCAGTGATCATACAGACAAAATTAGTTGACAAGATGAAGCGCTACACGTAAAAAATCTCCCTGAAACGCACTACCACCTGGATGAAAACAGAGATGCAATTTCTACATTGGCAAAAGTAACGACAAACCTAGACAGGATACCTTAATCACAAGGGTCGTTGCTTAGAACGGAACAGTCATTTGTAACACGTTACCAGCCGGAGTGTAGGAATAGGTCTTCATCGCTCAGTGGTGAATCCATGGTAAATTTTTGCAGAATAGGCCTCCTAATTAGGAATAAAAACAGAGAACTCACTCAAGGATCACGCTATCTGTTATGTAGTCAGTGTGTCCACTAACTCTCTCACTGTCCATTGGCACATCACGGTCGTCTGTCGACTCCGACAGACCATTTGAACCGTGAGTGGATGCTTTCCGTTTTAACATCCTGTGCACTGCCGTACGTGACAAATGTGGTGTCTGGGAGGTCGATCGGCGGGGAGGTTGCAATCGTTCCGAATGCAAAGAATGCCGCGTCGTATTTACACTGTTTTGGGTACAATTCGCACCAACCTTCGTTTCGGGAGGTCTGATGGGCTCTTCAAGAATCGCTTCCAAGGCTGGTGAGGGTTTCAACTCCTACAGACGTCAAAAAAAACGGAGAGATTCAGATTGATCATATCGATATTACGTTGATTAGTCAATCTTCCGACAGTATATCAGAAGTTACTAGACTCTCAGTCGAAGAGTTGCTTCAAAAAAACATACAAAGTGCCGGTAAGCAGGATGGCATAATAGTTGACCAGTTATTTCCCATGTCTGTAAAAAGTGAACCAAACAATTAACGAACTTTGAATCCAATGTTTAAAATTTGACTTAAACAGTGAAATGAAGATGGCGAACACAGGATCGATCTGTTAGATAAAATACAGACTTCAATAGAAGACTGTGAGGTTTACACCGGTGACCGCACATTAAGGGTACAGGCAAATGCGATTGAAGCTAACGCACGAACAGGCCCAACAGTTATTCAACCTTGACCAGCATGTCGTAACATTGACAAATCAATTGTGATTTCAGGATGAATGAATACTCGCGAAAAGAGAAATTGGCAAAAGTAATCAACTGCTTATGTTGACAGCGAATAAAGAATAAATGCAAGAGGCAGGTAAGCACAACATCTCTAACCGGAATTAGTTGTTTCAAACTGGTCAAGATCACATTGAATTTTGTCCGTAGATCTGCTCGTTTGGCAGTCACGTTATCGAGTTGAGTGGAGACCTATGAAACAGGAGAAAGCATGAACCCACGTGATTCGTTAACAGGAGAGAATAAGACGCTTGCAAAAAGTCGATCATTCAGAATTAAGGTAGTGTTGAAAACAGCCTGTAGTAAGTATTTGAAATTTGGAAACAGTGACCAACTTATATGAAAGTAAACGTGAACCGCTTTGTTCACCGGCCGATATACTCAAACCACATGGAAAACAAACGGACAAGACTGAGATTCCCAGTTCACCACTAGGCTAGATTATACGTTTGCGCAATAGGTGAAACGACTCAGATACTGCTGAATAAGGAAAACGCAACCAATTTGAGACTACTCATCAAGGTGATAGCTCAGATAGTCCGGCAGTAATAACTCAGTATGAATATCGCGAGAAGATCAAGGGAGTTCAGAAGCGTTAATGAACTTTTATGACCATATAACACAAGATGACGTAATCGAACCAGAGATAGATTGCACATATGTCACATGTCATCTGACTAAGCCTTATCCAGGGAGTAAATAAAGGTCTACACATCAACTCCTGGAGCAACTACATGGAAGGATGGACTCAATAGAATATCAAGAACGTGAAGACAGCACACGTAGAGGATTTCTACAAAACGTGTAATCGGGGCCAATGTTCCAACTACAACTGCAAACACTGACGGGCATGGACTTTTTACAACAGTTAGTAGGGTTTTCCTTTTTAAGTTAGGTTCGATCGAGTTGTGATGTGGTTAGCATTGTGGACACAAATAGAAACAGAAGGGATGGCCAGATCGAGAGCCCTGAACAAGTGTGAGCTCATGTCCACAAATAACCTAAAGGAATGAAGATTTTGCCAAAAAAACACCATCAAATGTTTCCAGTACAGAGAGTAGGAGTAACAACAAAAAGAGTGCAAACAACAAGCTAAACGGTTGCTCATTTTCGGCGTAGAACAGGCCGAGCAGCTGCACAGAATAAACGACCGATCTGGAAGATTTACAACTTTAGTGTAATTGTGATGTTTTGCTTCAAATATTGAAAAACAATCGAAATAACGGAAAAATCATCTTTCGTTGTCATTGGCAACAGATAAGCTAACGTGTTGAAAGCTGAAGATGAAGTGGACCTACATACTGCGATAAGGTTAGTGGTCTGAAACAACAGAATGTGCCGTTAACTACGAATAAAAGATAGTGTACGTGGGGGGAGCAGAATAGCGAAACTGACGGAACCTAGAAGCCAATTAAAAGTATGGCCATTTGCATCATAAGAAATCTGATGTCATTCGGCACACATGGTCATCCGTGGTTTGAACAATTTTAGGCTAATCAGACCCAGATGGGAGTAGTATGGGGTAATCAGATGGCGAATGTGGCCGTCTGAGAATAATGATCAGCGTCGTTACCGCTGAGCAGGAATTCCTCATGAAAGGATGTTTAGGCACTGCACTCAACCGAGCGATTGAAACAAACCCTGTTTAACATGTGCTGGGCTAATTAAGCGCTATGGAAAACACCGCACAATCAAGAACTGACTGAATTGTAGCTATGGGAGGCGCTTGCGTCTGCAATCTGCAATTCACGTTGAGTATCCTGCAACGAAGAAATCCGCACCAACAGTTCAGAAATCCGTTTCTCACGATCTATAAGGATGAAGAAAGAATACAACAGGGAAGACAATGATTAAGTATCCTCAATATACGGCCTAGCTATCTGGAATTGTGTGATTCAAACGATCAAAACCCCGCCCATTAACCCAATTATCGTTTACCTATGAATGCCATGTGAGTGAAGACAAACACTGGCAGTCACATGTTACAATGCAACTGAATTCTCCAGCACCCATCGGATACATTTCCAAGCTGTAAACTGAACCTACTGTAACTGTGCCTGAGCTCTTCTGCTAACTTGAGGTGATGGTCAGGCTCGCACACTGTGCTGATCTAGTAGGCAATGCTAACTATGACTTCGACCCTTTCGGGTACAACCACACCAGACAGACCACAGGGAAAAAGACAGAAGAAAGGTGGTCAAACTCACAAGGTTAAATGTCACAATACTGACTGAAAAGGGTTTAAGCAGCGGTAAAAGATTCTTAGTATACAGCACAACTACTTCTACAGCAGCAGCACAGATATCTTCCGTTTAAAAATATACTCTCGAAAAATGGGCAGGAAGATCGTCCAACGGTTGACCATAGCCGACAACGTATTATTCAATACGGCCGTTCAAATTACAGCACTTACCAGGAACTTGATGTGGTTTCAAGTGAACCTATTATGGACAGCGTTAATCGCAATCAGAGAACAATGTCTTGCTCACTGTATCTTCGAGTTAGACAAGCCGCTCCCCGCCAAGTGAGTCATTAGCCCAGAATGGGTTTCCACGAAGAAAACCGCATACACAGCGTCGCCTCACAAGTATCTTCGGATCCGAGGCTTTAGCTGGAGTACCTCAAGAAGACAATCGGATTTAGTGTCTTACACGTCAGGCTTTTGAACAACAGACTCGAGGTGGAGTTTCCCAAACCAAACCCCTTCCGCAACACAAGCGACCGGCAATCATCCGAAGTAGACGCTACCCTGACAGATCAGCTTACATATATCCACCTTCTCCCTCCACTGCTTCAAATTTCCATCTCAAGCCAAAACAATTGGTGAACATTGGCGCTAACTATGTCCATACACTCTGATAAACAAGTCAACAAGTTTCTCTGGAGTAATTTGCTGTGCGCTCTGTCACCGGAACACGCCATTACGCTCTTAGCGTTGCATTCATCCGAAATGAAAACTGGAAAATGTTAGGGATCGGTAATTCTTTCTCAGGTTCTCTGGTGGCGATGAACTTGAATTTCGTGGTCAAACTGGAATGAGGATAGCACTGAGCCTTAAGACTCAGCAGATCCTGCTCGACTGGATACCGGTGCCTGATCATCTAACTTTTCTTAGAATTCGCACTTCAGTCAAGATCAGTTGACACAGACCCGAAGGACGTTTATATATAACATCTGCACACGCTCCAACACACAATACCCCACACACTGTCAGAAACGCCTACTGTGAGGCCCTCTTTGATATTCTGAGACAAAATAGGTCAATCGAGATGTGGAGCCGTCACGCCGCGTCAAGGTTTAGTCTCGGTTAACATACTCCAGAGAATAAGCGGCTGGATGGCATTTTCGGTGTCTAGGCGCGACGCACTGGCAGTGACGGTCAACTATTACAATTGTGCGCAACTCACATAATCCATCCACAGAGCTGCATATTTTAGCGTAAACGACGATAATGGTTTACATGAAGGTCACTCCGCAACATAACCATAGACCCAAACTGACTCTATCGTCGTCCGCCCGTTCGTAAACTATCGTCAGAATCAAGGATAGCCTGAGCCACATTATCCACGGGTACCGTTCAAAGCAGAAAATGTTTGAGTGGCTGAGAGGCAGTTGGTGGCAGCTACTATTTATAAACAATTTTGGCTACTTGCAAATGAACTAGTAGTAAGTCGTTTAACGGACTAAACAACGAAGATGTGCATGAAAAGCAGTTTCGGATTACATGGCAGCGAGCACCTGTATTACAGCACCTTGCTGCATTTCTTCCATAGAGTCAAACGACACAAAACGAAATCGCACAGCGCTTACACAAACCAATATTCACGTTCTCGTGATTCGAAACCTGAAAACATGTTGATTCCCTTGAAAAAGAACGCGTAAGCCCAGCACGGTCGTAACTGAACAAAGCATGAAACAGGATCGCAAAAATATGCACTAATCGACTGACGACATTAACAAACACCCCATCATCGCAAGCTACATTAGCAAGATTGCAAAGCGGCTATAACTGCACGATTGATGATTCAAACTTCGTTCTGGCCTGAATGGTCCAAACTAGGGTGAACTAACCGCGTAGTGAACTGCTGAGTTGAGAGTGAACATTGAGAACACGAACAGTTATCCACTACATAGCTTCCTTGATTCTACAGACAGTTGTCTATCGGTAAGTAGTCGCAGATTTGGTTTATTTTCAAGTTGAACACCACTCACATTTGATCGCAGCCCTCGCATTCAGAGAGATTCTCCAACCAGTTTTTTTCGAAAAAAAAAAAAGCACTACACTCGAGTTTCGCCCAAATCGTAGCTCGTCAGTAGTGCACACCCTTGCCACGGTCGGCACTAGAAACCTGGCCACGCTTCCATAAGGCAGTCGTGTTGACCAATGCGTCAGTGACCTCACATTAGGCGCGACTGAAATCTCACATTTGAATGCTCAACCACTTTTGTTTGTGAGCAATGACCACTCTGCATGAATGCTCGTGTGACGTACAGCCTTTACTCTCAAACTGAGCAAAACAACGACCAAAAGAGCTGTTAGGGAAAACTCACCAGAAAAATAGGATATAAATTCAGGGGAAAACACTGGATAGCCCAACGGAAGTGCTTTGCTCGATTCGCTCATGTTTGTTTGTCCAGTAAGTTCCATGGGTAACTGTAACGTTTTCGCTTTGCTCACAAACAGTCGCATAGCAATCGCCGAGTTTTCCAGAAACAATGGAGCTTTCACAGGTGGTACTAAGACCCAAGCAGAAGACGTGGGGGGAAAAATCAACATCTGCGTTTGCTTTGATATGAAAGTCATGTCAGTAAGTCAAAGATTACTCATTCGTTTCTGCGGCCTTTTCTTTTTGAACGATGAGTTGCAAAAGTAACACACCAACAGAATAAATTTACTTAAAAAAACGATCCGACATTCCCTTTCACATACTTGTGCTGTAAGCAAAAGCCAAGGGTTTTGTTTGAAGGATCGGTCAAAAGACATGACTATTTTACCAGCTAATGAATGAGTTGGGCAAATGAAGACAACATAGACCAACATTTACAAATAGCGTCACATAATTCCCGTATCCTTTTGAACACAAAAGACTTCGTCCGCACAGAGTTCCAACAATATGAGACATTAGGATCGAAATGAAAAATGCGAAAGATGCTGAAACAGCGAGTGAAACAAGTATGAACAAAATTGGATGAACCAACTTCATACTGTTAAAAATTAAGCGGAAACATCCAGCATCCGAACAATGAACGAGCAGAAATATACACATCACCTTCAGGAGTGTCAAAAACGCTCAAGACGTCAGCTTCAGAATGCAGAGGTCAACGGACAGCTCAATCATAATTCTGGTAACTGACACATCTCAGAAAATGGGTTTGACTCGCTGCACAAGCGTGACGCCCAGGACGTGAACGAAAGAAAACAAGGGATGTTGCGCGATGAATATTGCACATTCACCGTAGGACACCAAACTAGTCTACTAATCAAAAGGCTTACCACTCTACAGAGTTCACATTCATTGTGGAATAATGTCGTTCAGAAATGTACTAACAACCGAGCGAATTCGCACGGACGACATCAAATTTGGTTGTCAGAACATTTGTGATCGCCTTTCCACTTACCTCAACATTGTATGGAGCCGGATACTTTCGTAAACATGGTATACCATTTCTAGTGGTTACGATGAAACAAACAAGCATCCCCACTGTAACTTCATAACATCTGGGTTCAAATAGGTTGTCGTGATTTTACAGGAGACAATGGGCACTAGGTTTCGGATTTCGGGGTCTTATACCACAAGATTTCTGAAACCATGTGAGCTGAATGAATGATACACAACGTCTAAACCATATGTGCTGAAGAAAATTTCGGTAACTGCTGTAAACCTGAAGCCACAGCTGTCACAGCATCGATCCTAGAAGAGTTCCCCCAACCTGGCCAGATAAAAATTGTGGGTTAACTTTATTCTTGAACAAACACAACCCCCTTCGCTAAAGCAGTGAACCGTCCTATGTTTGTTGACTAAAAGGGCGTCCGTCATGCGGATCCATCGAACACCAGAGGGTCAGCATGAAAACAGCATCCCTAGAACGCATTCAAATATTGAAATTATCATTGTGGTCCTGGCCACTGGAGCGTCATTCAACTAGCGACAAACCACCTCAGATGCCAAGAGAACCGGAAGCGAGCAAATAAATCAAGCAGAATCAATCAAGTGGGTGATAACGCATATAAGAAACGAAGGTGATGCCAAATTTCGATGTTCTTTGAGTTTCTGAATCATAGAACTCGTATGAGGACGACCAGATTCTTCCTAGATGACGTGCAGATTTTGGCACTTATATTGTGAAGCCATGAACGTAGACTAATGAACGTACGTACGTTGGACTCGTGAGAGAAAATCTGCTTCCAGTTTAACCGGAATGAAAAAACTCTTCAAAGGGTAAGCAACCCAACAAAATGGACCGGATACAAGAGGATATGAAATGACAAATCGACTAACAGTTCGTGCATATGTTAGACATCACCCACAACTGATCCTAGCTGCCCCATTCCCACATACTTAACAGTCACAGCCCTGCGAAAAGAAGCATAGTATTCAAGCTTTGTTCTCATTAAAGTTCATCAGTAACGCATATCCTTGCTATGGCCAGGATTAGAGCCCCGGTCGTGCTTTCACGAGGCAACCGTGTTAACCTCTACGTCAAGAACTTCACCATATTCGTCTACGAGTACTGTTCAACGCGTTTGCTTCATGAAATCGTGACCGAACTATTGGTCCTAGTCATGGCAAGGATATGCACTACTAACGAGCTCTAACAAAAGCGAAACTAGAATACAGTGTTTCTTTTTGAAAAGGTTCATTGAGAAGTCTATACGAATGCGACAGCTGCGAACAACTTAGTGTTGTTCAAATTAGATCAACAAAATCCCCTGCTGTTTGCTTATAAGACATGTATATAATAAAACAACTGGAAACCAGAAAGGATGCGCGCATGCGCAGAGGCTACACTGGTACAAATAAATTGCAGTTTGTACATAATGTCCGCAGTAGGTGAAGTGGTTAATAACAGCTTTCACAAAGTGTACGGACTGAGCAGCAATAAATATGCCAAGGACAATTTGATAGTGAGTAGTTATGGCAGTACCACCAGAGAGTAAGGATGTGCCATTGGACGGCCATGCTTCAAGAAAGGTCGCACAGGTTTTTTGGAGGTAGCGGAAGCGTATGGGCTTCTGGACAGCTTGCAATCTGAATGGTGCACAAACCGCCTTCAGGCACTAGTAACAAACGAGAACTTCGATCACGTACACGGGTCGGCTGGTTCAGTAAAAAATGATGCTGAATTTTAAGTATCTTCGATTGAGGGGCATTCGAATGTTAGCAGCGCACTCAAGATCACATGTGGCATGCTTGCGATGAGGAAGCAGCACACCGATATGGTAGCATTCATAAGCCTCATGAATACGTCCACCCGCTGAGGAATGTTCACTAGTTCATTCTCACTAATCGAGTTAGTGGCGGTGTAGGAGTTCGCTTCAGTTACACTTAACGCAACAAATACACCTTCCCCCAAAACTATCAGGCTCCACAATCACACTTCTCAAATTACTGCAGCTTTGCAGGTTGCGTTGGATAACATCTCTGCTCACAATCGAAGATCACCTGGGACTGTTGAGATTTCACAGATCCGGTAAGTGAATTTACTGTTCGCTTGTTTACCGAGCTCATCATCTGGATTGCAATGCTCGGGAAAAAAACTGACATTCTATTTTTCGCAAGTGTTGCTACCAAACGATGTCAAAACCGGACATTATTCAAACGTAATTAAAAACCAACTTTCCGAAAAACGCTACATAGTAAAATGATCATAGTACAAGGTACTTGCTGTTAACATGAAGTTTCATGATGGGCGGCTAGTGAGGAACAAAAGTAGATTTGCGTAGTTCTCTACGCTTTTTTCTTCCATCAAACGGCGAGTTTCCAATTACAGGAATACGTGGGGAATCGCGTTTATCTGGGGAATACCGTGTTGGCGAAATAACTGTTAGTGCATTAGACGGCATCTTCCCACTTGCATTCATCCTCAAACGTGAATACGCTCAACCACGTTGAATGTGTACACCCATCAAACGTCAAACACCTATCGAAAGTTCACTTGCACAAATCCCATCCTATGCATTTATCTGCATCACGTTGGTCTAATGTGATAACCTAAAAAATATCACACTGTAATATGTTCCCACATCCTCCTGACAAAGTCAACACGCTGCAAATGTTGTAATAATTAGCAGTCGACCTGTGGCTATGGCTTATGTGTAAACAAATTTCATCCAGTCAAACGGCTCGAAGTTGACGTCCCCCAAGCTCATATGCAGGGCAATTGGGTGTTTCATTGGCAAACTATACGACATGCCTCTAATCTAATTTTACAAAATTGGAGTTAAACAAAGTGGCGAGCGCTGCTCCGTATTGGGCATATAAAGGGTGTTACAGATTCAAGTTACATAACCGTGTGAGCGGACATTTCTAATCATGGGAAAGTGACCATTAGTCGGTGACATATAGAACGCCTTTGAGAGATTCTTGGAACCACGCGCTACACAGTGCATTGTGGTCAAATTGTTGGGTGGCCAGCAAAACCTCTAGAGCGCGACTGCGAATGACGGATTAATCAGACAGCAAACGAATAACGTAATACCATTAGAAAAACGCTACCTTAAAAGTGGAGCAGAAGTTTGGTGATGTCAACAACGAAGAGTTTCAATGGTTTACAGACATGTGAAAAGCATGCCACAAACACGTCACAAAGCAAGGCAGTACACGGGCCTTCAGCAAGTCCAGGAGTTCAAAGTATCGAATAGAAAGACCCGTTTAAACAACGTAAGCGTGTTTTACCAAGTTTTAGATCTATTCCAATAAGTTTGTGATGAAAAGCAAAGATAAGCCCGGGGGGAGATGCAAAGGCCTTCTGGTTTCTGTCGTCTAGAACGACGAGTGAAAAGGACGGTAGAGACGTTCACAAGGCTAACGAAACCGCTTTATATTACCGTAATTTACCAGAGAGAACAATATAGAAATCAGGCCTCAGCCTCTGGGTGGAAACGTTCCAAGGAAAGACTGACGCTAACGCTGCGCAGCGGAATAAGTGAAGAAAAATAGTTTAACTGTTGGGCGTTATAAATGTCCACGTTGTTTCCGTGAACAGGCAGGAAGCAGCCCTCATGCTCTTACAACTAATCGCAGAATACCTGGGTAACTGTACCAGAATTTAAAGATGGCTTGTTCCTACCTGAGCCAAACGGCATACAACAGTGCGCCCCACTAGTTTCTGAGTTATGCTTGCCATGGTGTACATGGGGTAGCTTCTTGGCGATTCAGATAAACAATGTTTGATGATGTGTTTTATCCTGTTCACTATCAGGTTAACTGAATTTATTGGTATAAGAAATAGTGAGACTTCTTTTCTCGTGCCAAGTTGCCTTGTTCTTTCCCTGATATCTAAGTTTTGTGGAATTTCCGACTGAATGTTTTAGATAGTTTGATCAGACAATTAACGCCAGCACAGGCAACTCTGACCCAGACATTAATAATGTTATTGGACGTCAGTTTGAGTATTATAAACCTTTTTGAGACTTCCCGGTCGCAAATGAATGTGTGTTAACGCTTCATGCTCACAGTCTCGTTCTACCCTACTGGTTGATCCACTGCGCAACACAGTTGACCGGAGTCGTGCGCTTCCACTGATCATTCATATGCTGATGAGAACCGACTTAATTGCAGTAACCCCCCGCAGATCCACTGTTGTTCTTAGCATAACCAGCACCAGGTGCGTTCACGAATTGCAATGGATTACAACTCTGTGACCAGACCGTGCCTGTCCCACTGCTTGTGGAATTTAACCTGTTGCGCAAAAGAACGTTGAAACAGACACAAACCAGATATAAAGCAAGCCGACAGACGAGCAATATACTACTATATCACATCACTGACAGTGGCATGTGGCAATTCACGGCATGCGCCGTGCTAAGCGGTTAATGACAAACACGGGACCCGGTTTTGGCGACCCCCATCGAAGTCTCTGGATAAAACTGAATTGAAGTTACTGTCGCACTGCGTACGGTATTCCATGTAGGACGAAACGGTTCGATGACAAGTACACAGAACTGAGAAACGTAATATGAAACCAAGAATTTTTACGACACAGCTCATGAAAAGTGCGAATTATGCGGGTCTCGTATGTTAACTCGACTCGATTAGGGTATCCTCTTGTCCGAAGTCTTTTCGATTTCATTTCTTAATTACCGTGTGTATGCTTATGAGTAACTTGGAATAGAATTCCTGTACTGGAACTACACGATTGATCGATACGTTGTAGCGTTTGGGAAATTACAACGGGAACCTTCGTAACACAACACATCAGGGAATGGTAGAACAAGTAGTCGGGACTGGTTTATCAGTCATGGTAATCATGAAGTGCTAAATTCGACTTACGTAAACGATAAATTAGGGAAGGCTGGGGTTTCCGAAATGGCTAACAATCGATCCCGAAAACAAGCCCTTGACGTAGACGTATTGTACAAGATAGCACCAGCTATCAGAAAGAGCAGTAATTGAATACTACGGTGGATTGCGTAGCGTCGGTTTGGCGGCAGAGAAATTCAGTGTGACCAAGTCTGCTGCTTCGGTGGTATCGATAGAGGCTCCGTCATTCGTTCAGACCACCTAGGAACTTATGCATCACTTGTGCTAGTATAATACTATCTGTGGCCTAGATGACGTATGTCGAATGTGTTTCCTTGTCCTAGCGATTTTCATAGAATGTGCTCTCCTCAGGATGCCCCTAATTGTTCAATGTAAGAAGGATGACAAGCACTGCTGGAAAATAAGCCATGTTATTGACCGGAATTTACACTGAACGGACTGAAGATCAGCCTTAAGGTTTTTCCATCTAACTCGCATATGAAATCTGCAGACAACCTACTTATGGAAACCCTGATGTCACTGAAACCCTTTGCCATGACCGAACACACAGCATAAAGGTATCTCAGGTTGCAACCTTACTAAAGCCTATATAATCCGCTACAGATAAAAAGGCGAATTTCAGATTCTTTTTACAAAAATACGCATGTATGTATGTCAAGCATATTAAATTGCTTCGATCTCGATTGAACATACCTATGGTTTTATCCGCACATTGTCACCATTTAAATAATTACTTTGAGCTTCTGTGCTTGCAGGGCTGATAATTCAGTAAACAGGAGCTACTTTGGGCAAACCAAGTTGCAGTGACTGATGACTTAAGGCCGGATATTGTGCTACGAACGCAAATGGAGCCATCAGGGAAGAATTACACAAACGAGCTGACTGGCCTTTGTAGGAAAAACAATTTGCCAACCGTTCCAGTGTTTCAAAATAGTTCCATCACTACAGCAACGTCTTATTGTAATCGAAAGGTTATTCAATTCAACCATTTCATAATGTTAAAAAAGATAAAAATCTATCTATCTATCTTTAGCTGAAGCACTTATCGATCATCTTGAAAATGCGACACGTTAGGAGGTTACTTACATACATGAACTGAACACCTCGTAGCTGACTGAAGCTTTTACATTAAAACAGACATATCAGCCAACCTTCTTCGGAAATAGGCACTAGGCACGAGGTTCGCTTTCGCCATTGTTCTTATGAGGCCGCCGTGCCAAACACTGCAACACTGGTCGTACTTAACATACGACCGGTTTACAACATCTTAACGTTCAGTTACAGTTGCTTGTGCGTATGTGAATATGCACACACGCACAATTAATGATGTTGTTGATTATGATAATAATGATAATTAATGATTAAATACCAGTAAAGACATTACCGTAGGGTTTCTCCCTGATTTTGAGCAAGTCTGCGTATAACGCACGGAAATGCTCCAGTTTGCGTTGGATACGGGGTTCGTACAATAACTGTCCACTGATGTTTTCACTTGTGCTGATGTTGCTTCCAAACTCAACACCCTCGGCAGGTACCGCATCGATAGGCCGTTTTCTTTTTAATCGTAATCTATTCATGGCCGTAAGATAATTTTGACGTCTTCGACGAGCCACATTCTTATCCGTGTGCTGACGACACTGGGCGAAAAAGGGATCCACTGTGTTCTATAAAAAGACGATAAGCTATCCGTATTAGACAAACATAAGACATAGGACAAACAAAACTGACCTCCGTGATAACTTTTAGCGTGCACATCTTTTAGTGGCCATGAAGACAATCCAAAAACTTCAATGTAGTGCTAGTGATCCACAACAAGTTCAACTAATGACCAAAAACAGGATGAACCTGTCTAAGAAATACAAAACGGTCGAGACAGACGGCAAAATCAACACGAGTATACCCTAAGGAAAAAACGAGCGTTTTTGTCAAGGGTCATCATATTCGGTTTGGAACAATGTGGCCCATATTGAGTAACGAATTGGCGACTAACATAAAAACGATCGGAAAGTCTATAATCTTCAGTAGATGCAAGAACCGTACGTCGTGTAAGCAGTTGAGTCCAGATCCAAAGTTTGAAACAAATTAAAATGACCCAAAAAACTTTATAAAAAGAACGGAGATAACTCTATGATGATTGCAAACGGGTAACACCTTTTGTCATGATTTCATTGCTGATTCTTTAATACACATGACCAATTAGCTGACCTGAGAGTTCAAGTCTCAGGTCAGTGCAACAATGTTCGTACGTTGCGCGGTGAGTTGACGGTCATTGGGTTGGTGATAAAGATTATTTTTGATTGTGTTAGAACTATGATCTATAGGCGAATAGGCTGTAACAACAAAGGGGAAGTACTTGTGATGGGCACTTCTTGACGCTGTGTCCCTACCTTCGGGGTCGACAGCGCTAACGACTGTTAAGGATTCTCGTGAATATATGAAAACTCCTCTCATGAAATTCGTTAACACGTCTACTTTACTTCTTCTCCCCGTTGGACCATAGTTTTGTTGCCAATTGAAGCACACTTGATTCGCCGATCTGAACCGGTTTATTACCAACTGAAGCTACGTGTCCGTGGACCATCTTCCTCGAATTACCTACTCTATTCATGATTACATTTGCTCGATAACATTCATCACAGAACCATCACGAGTTGCCCAAGATAGTCTTTTATCTCAGGTACATGAATTCCGGTAGAACATTTGTCGCATCAATTTGTGAACCCAAAAGTCACCTACCAAATTTTGCAAGATGGAAAATTCCAGCGTGACAGACGTCAACGCTCCTGATGAAGTATGAAACTTGTGAGAAAGAATGGAGTGTGAAATTCGAGGACGTCAACCTGAAAAGGAGTATACACTTGACGCAAGATGAAAGTCGGTCTGTCAATAATCAATCGATCCTATTCGTTATTCCCTTTGAAGTGGTTGGCACCTCGACAGATGTGATGAGTTTTTGACGAGGACTGCTAGTGGTGGGTTAGATATAATACGACAATGCAAATAATATTGCATGGGCTAGAAAGGCAATCATGGGGAGGCCAACTTCAGATGGCTGTGAGACTGCATACTTGAAAGACGTGATGGACGTCATCATCGCTTGCTGCATACCGATGCAAGTGTCTCATTTTCACCTATCATCACTAAATCATCACTCAACAATGCTGCTTCCGATCACCCCGGCAGAAACGTCCGTCAGCCGTCCTCAAACAGTGTTGGAAATCGTATCGTAAAATACATACCTGTGCGTTCTTGTAATACGGACTGTATGACACTCTTACCCGGGAGTCAGTGATAAGACGAATGGACAGCCAAAACGGCTCACATCGAGTACTATTAATCAACGCAGTATCTTCACCTCAACCAAAGTGGATCTTGATGTGAAATCAGCATAATCGAAGACTATCATGAATTTTAGAACAGGCCTGGTTAGTTGAAAGACTACCAGACGTAAGGCGTTGTTCATTGGAGCGGATAGTAATCCTGGAAACATATCAGAGACGTTCAATTTTCAAATTGTTCGACCTCCGAGATAGGTATGATATTCGGGTCAGACGTACCTGAACATCATTGGGTTGCAGAAGAGAAGACTAGTAAATGGAATGAATCTTATGCAGTGAGCACGATACTGGGATGGACGATCATGGGACGAACAAGTCCAAAAAAGGACTACATTTGATGTCCACTCACTTCAGCTGCACGGTACATACAATGGCAATGAGAAATTATGTAACATGGATTCCTAGATTCAACCTCAGGTAAAGAACGAGATATGTCCATTGAGGATCGTGAGGAGTTGACAAAGTTGGAGCACTCTACTATGAAATCGGCATTTCTTGGTGTACAGACCTGTTACTTTTGCCCGACAATCAATCTGTACTTCAGAGCTTTCAAACACACCGCACTCTAATTTAAGGAAATTCGGAATGGTTGGCGGAATATTCTACCTTCGTTTGCAACCGTAGTTAAAGCGAGCATGCTCCAGCTGCTGATAATACCTGACGTAGATGGTACCTACCGCACCATACAGTTTTTCATCCGGCAAAACCCAAGAAATACGCGCAGTTTTCGACTGCGCTGCACGCTATGCATCGCATTCTCTAGACGATGGACTGCTCCCTGGACCTGACCTGACAAACTGGCTGGTCGGTGGTTTTCTCTGATTTAGGGCAGAAAAAGTAGTAATTATGACTAACACTGAGGCCATATCACCTCACACGTGAGATCCAGAAAAGGGCCGTAGATGCTTGATTCTTATGGTGATCAGAAGGTAACTTGAACGAATATCACCAGGACTTCTGCATGTGTGCTCAGCTGTTTGGTGCCTCGTCTTCCTCAAGGTGCGCCAAATTTGCGCTAATACAAAACACAGCTGAATCATAACCACTTCTAAATGGACGTCGTATAGGAGGCGGAGCGGTGTTCGTACGCTGATGATTGTTTAGTCAGCATACCAGGTGTGGCTAGAGCGCTTAGATTTGTCAAACAGCTAAGACATGTTCAGTAGAGGAGGATTCACACTGACGAAATGAATAGGTAATCACCAACTCTTGTCAGCATTGCAAGAAACCAATCATGGAAGCTCAACAGTACAATTCGGCTTTCAAGTATTTGAAGTGTAGAGGATATTTGGTTTGTAATGGAATATCAAATAGGACACTCATAAGTTTCGACCCAACTCAGTGCACAAGATACTCACCACAAGAAGTCTGTTGTCGTTTGCCCTTCTGTTTTTGATACATTCGGCTGTAGAGCGCCTACAACACTAACTGCCTCGCAGTTGTTTACAACGCTTGTGCAAAATTAACTCAAGCTGGGATGAATTCGCAGATCGTGATGTGCTGGATTTGTGGAACTGATGGTATGTGCTTTAGCTCAACTTGAACAATAACAGTATCGAGACGTATCTGATTCGAGGAAGCTGACGTATATGCAGTCATTCATTTGCACGTTTTAAGTTGCGCCACAAAAGATGGTTACGGGGAAATAGCCTATTTAATCGTGACAAATTCCCAACATGTCAGGTATTATGTTATCATGGTCAAAGGTTGTGTTGCTCCTTTCCTTATGGACAATGTAGCGTTGACCGCGGCAATCTTGGCAGTGAAATTATCGAAAAAAGTGCGATTCCGGCGGCATTTATGCAAACAGGCCCGTTGAAACACAAAATCCGGTATGTGCAAGCATTTCGTACTGGCCCTTCAGTATCAAATTTACATGAACATGAAACGTCCTTTTTATATCGAACAGTTAAGGGGGATCTATATTAAAGAAAACCGTTTCGTGTTATTGTGAATTGGGCACTGAAGAGTCAATACGAAATGCTTGCATCCACCAGTTTTCATGTTCTAACGGTTTTGTTCGAACTTCTGAAGGGGATGAACTGCTTCAAATTTCTGCAAAAGACTACCAGAAAATTGATTGATTTTCAAATTGGTTCTACGTTCCTCTGCGAAGATGAAGCCAACAGGTATGGCATTGTAGAAACAATGGATTTGCCAAATGAATCCCCCGTTACTAATTGTAGTAGCATTTACTTTCACGCAGCAAAAGCCTCATTTCTAAGTTTAACGAAGGATATTCTTGGACCAAACTGCAGCACATCTTTGCACGGCTTCTAAGGTACAGACGATACCTCCAGATGTACAACATACAGGAGACAATTCGTTTTTCTACCAGCGAACTTCAAAATGCCCTAAGTGAAACTATCCGGCTGATACAATAACATTCGTACGGAGGGTCTCACCATCCCAGAGAAACCCGTCACATACAGTAAATATGGTAAAACAAGCTGATTGGACATTTTCAGTCCCCTACGAAGACTAAACGCATTCATGTTAAACGGTATATTGGGTGTCGCAGGTGGACTACAATACACCAACCTTGTGTTACTAAACATCCTACAATTTTGTAGTGAAGGACTTTGTGACCACATTGATAGTCCAACATTTTCACGAGAACAGCGGTCACTTAGATATGAATCACGTTTTCTCTTATGTGAAAAGTGTTGGATTTTACCTGCGAACATTACCACAGAGAACGGTTTGAGAAACTGTTACCAATGCCGAGGGTGGCTTGCGCCAGCATATAAAGAAGCCATGGCTCCGCTGTCCATGGATAGAATCGAGGCGAATCCGGATCCCTTCGCAATAACAGAGGTAGGTTACTTTGGTCCCATATTTACCAAACGAGAACGTACGGCAGAAAAGCGATATGGCCGCACTCACAATTACTTTAGCATCGGGGCGATTCATATTGGATACCAACTCATTTTCGTGTACCTTTGATAGGCTCGGCGGTTTGTTACCGGGACTTGCCGCCCACAATGGCTATACAGCGATAACCATACGAAATTTAAATGATCAGAAAGACAACACAGTGCTACTCCGAGCCTGTAATGAGCTCTTCTCACTCTTGGTTGTGACTGTATCTTCAATCCACCGAAGGGAAACCATCGGGGGGATGCACGGGAAAAACCGTTCGATCTATTAAGAAATCGTCCAGTGACGCTACCAGAAAAAATCGTTTCCGATGAAGTACTTGACAAAAAGCTGGTAAAAACTGACAAGATTTTCAACAACAGACCATTAATTAAATATATGGATGACCTTAGTGATCAATATTTCCACACACTGAGCATATCACTCTAGCTTAAAGACAATTTAACGGTCCTGATTCTGGAAGCCGTAGACGAGAATTTTTTCAACCGAAGATAGCGATACGGATGTATTCCGGAGAAATTGGATGGGTTTCAACAATCCAGCGTTGGTCAGCGGTGAAGCACAACGGTTGTGGAAAACCTAAATTTTGTCTCGGGTACCACGGGGGAGTGTGCTAGTCAGACACTTTGGTCACTTTGGTGTTTAGTGTACTACCATTCTGGTTGACTTTTGCAGCGAAAATAATATCGGAGTCACCAAGTCAAAAACCATCTAACAGACGATCAGAAAATGAAACAGACTGAGTTGGTGCTGTAAAACGTGACATGAAGGCGAAACCGGCCGCCAAAACTTCGGCCAAAACGGTAAGATTAACAGTGAGAGGCAAAATCCATCATTAATATGGGTTCAGGAGTGTAGATTGTTCGGGCAGGGTACTACTATGTTGCCCAGGCGGAAGAAGGCAGTTCACATGGGAGGCCCCACTCGATTTAAAAGAGACCTAACCCACAAGGCAGCAAGGCAAAGCGCTGGGTTCGTCGTACGCTGGGGGTCGGTAAGCGTCAGCTTTTCGGTTCATACGTCGTTCGGATGCAGCTCATTCATCGAGGATGTTCAGTGCATTCTATATGAGGTTGCGGCAGAAGCAGAGCAGTAGTTCGGTGATTCAGTAAGGTGAGTGGATGGAATGAATGGGTTTGCTTAGTCAGAGAGTCTACGATCACCAGGGTTGTTGTGACGTAGCGTCCAGATGGTATTACCGTCCACTGTCAGCGACTGCGCACGCATCAGGAAGCCCGGACCTATTTCGCAGTTAAGCCTCACGTGGAAGATCGATCCCCAATCCACAACCTGGGGACGTGTCCGGTGGTGCTGAGCTATCCCACCCGGCTACCCTGATGCCCGGCATTAGCCCAGAATGTCGTGATCTGTGGGGTGTAAGAGAAGTCCACAAGCAGTTAGTTCCGATGCAAAATACATCTTGGGCTTTTCTAGAGTCACGTTGGACGCACAACACTTTGCAGGGAGACCAAAAAATGACCGATCAACTTCAGCCTATGAGAGAATGCACAGCGACAGTCAATGAATGTGGCTGATAATTTTCTGCAGCTCAGGTGGTCTTGACACCGTAGACCGTTGGATAAGTTTCTGAATTATCATTCTGACACTTAGTCACAAGGCTTGAGTTTGATGAGACGTACCCAGACCCAAACAGCTAATGATCACCTCGCTGGCGGCTTCTGGAACCAGCTAATTTCAACGAATTCACCGCCTTTTCAGGAATTTAACTGTGTCAAACTTTCTTTAAAAGTGTACGACTGGAATAGAAAGAGGAATCAAAGTCGTTACAGTTCGAAGGTCCGTCCATTTCTGTCGTATTTCCTATACGTGCGGTTCAAGGATTCAAGAGCACTGAGGTCAGAGAACATTCACAGTTCTCGTCATCTTACTAAAAATAAGGGACATTGAGTAGGTATTCTTCGCAAGTTGGCAATGCTAAAACCAGAAAGTTTGGATACGCATCTTATTACCTAGTGTGCATGGGGCGAACTCGGAAGAAAGTCTAGAGTCCCTGATGAAAAGAAAGTAACTAGAAACAAACGTTGACGTGAATTGTGCCATAACAGCACAACTAAGAAACAATCAGGTCGTCGTACTGCCTTAACCGCTTAACAGTAAGCTCCGCAAAAAATTCAAGAGTTGGGTAGTGGGTCATACACGAAGTAGGTGTAACAGTAAATAAATTCTCAATGGGCAGCCTGTATTGCAATTTAAAAGATGTTACGATGAACTTTTTTAAAGGCCAGGCATCTGATGGCCCCAATGTTCGGACGATATTTTCACCAGATTAAATACTGCGCAAGCACCACAGATAGCGTAGACTAGCTTTTGAAGTGTGACCGCTGATTCTTACGCAAAAAGCTTATCTGGCAAGTACACAACTAGTGAGGCAGACAGTAATTGGCCTTAGTATTTTATCGTTATAGACGGCTGTGAGCATAAAACTAATCCGTCCTGAACAAACAGCCGAAGTTTTGGGGAAAACAAGTTCCACATCAAAGAACTGATACCTTTGATTCCTTCAAAGCCACTAGGGAAGCTTGTCAGATAGTCTACATGAGAGTGCTTTTATCAATAAAATCCAGATCATGTAAACAGCTCGTCATAACAATGGCATTCCAGAATTCTTCTAACACAAAAAAGTAAAGGAATGTCAATAATGAACAGCCTCACCGGAGATTGTGAGAGACGGGAAACAAGATCGTAAGAACAACAATGAATAACACGATTACACTTTTGAAAGACAAACTAACAAATGGGAAGTCCGAAAGTAGAAAATCAGAAACAAATGAGTTATGTAGCGGACTGATATTCGACACAATGTTGAATGTAGCATAGATTGTACGGCATGTACGATCGACAAAACGAAAACACTCACTTCATCAACGGTGGGTTCTGATAAAAGTCCGTACTTCTGAGCGCTATGAAAAAAGACGGATAAGAAACTCGAAGAACTACCAAGTCACGTGGAAGAAAGTGCGACAAAGACCGGCATCGCATGCTATACAGACACCAGTCCAAGCGAAAAATCTCTCGTCACATAACGAACATTCATGTGAAGACCATGCCTTCGGCGTGAGTTCAGTCAGGGTAACCTGGAAACTAGTCTTGAAAAGCAGTGAGTGCGCTTACATCCATGAGGTTTTCGGTATCATTAAAAGCCACACCAGGTGTATATAAAGCACATAATAAATGAACCCAACGATGGTTATCTGTACGTTTGAAGGCGCCATCTGGATTGGGACACAGTTCGCAAAGCTGAAGTTATACACGTATATATATACTGTATGGTATGGCTTACCGGAGAGTGCACACCAGCCAGGCAAGGTTCGCAGAACCACGCGTCAGTGCTTGAAGAACTAGCACCACTCGAAAGAAATATGGAGTCCACAATTTTATAACAATCTTTTCAGTTCAACCATATAATAGCGACTTCAAACATACCCTCGTGGACGACAATACCACAACCGTCGCACTCGATTAATTCATCATTCGGATCATCACTATCCCCAAGACAAACCATACAAACGAGAAACTGAAATGATTTATTATTGACTTCATCACATCCGTGTCTGACAGATTCGGCCTCAAGTCCGTGAATGGCGTTCGTATCAAATGATGACTCAACTGGAAGATTCGCCAAAGAACTAACGGTCTCATCTTTTGCCAACTTTCCGAAGACTGACTCATTGGCAGTTTCATGGACCACATCTTTGGACTCCGACTTTTCAGATGTCCTGGACTTTTCAGAGCTTTCACAACTGCTGTCTGAGGCGCTATCGTCTAATTCACTATCTAACATGAAATATAGAAATAAGCAAACAAAGTAACCTTCGTCGTCCTGGTCGTCACAAACAAATTCGCTATCACTGTCGTCTTCTAATTCATCAAACAAGGCCAACTGAGATGTGGCGACAGGCTTTATTTGACGTTTGGATGGATCACGACGGGCTAAAACAGTGTTAATTAGATTAATTCAGGAAAACCTACCGATAGCACTAAACAGTTGTTCGATGTCAGTAGACTGCTTTTTGCTAGAATCGTTTCTCATTCGTCTGTGACCAGCGAGAAGTAAATTCCGTCTCCTACCACAAGCCGAAAAACTCAACTCGTTATTTCTACACAGAAATCCAGAGGATGAATAAGGTAACAAAATGATCCATTCAAATGGAACGAAAAACACACGAGAAAAACAAAACAATTGTAATCACCGGCTTTTGTGGGGAAGTGCAACGTTCGTATGGCACTCCATATTGAAGCAGTCCGGTATTCAGGCGATTCACGGGTTGTTTACAGATCCAGAAGTATTCTACTTATTGGTGATCCGCTATCGGGTGGTCCACAACGCAAAATTTAACCGATGAGTGAGTTGAGAGCAACCAACAAAAAATTGGATAGGTGAATAGACAAAAAGAGACAAGATAATAATGTAAGAGATCAGTTGTCCATAGGAAGCTCAAAAATGCACGCAATAATACGTAGTCAGAAAAGACTATAAGGTGAAGCACAAGTGTCACGGAAAATAAAGGTGGGACTGTGTAAACCAGAAGAACAACGAAAAATACACTGACGCACACAGAGAATCGCAACATCAGCGCCACTAACTTCCATTCCTCGCCCTATCACACAGCGTCCACAGCCAAAGATGTTCACCTTAGTTTGAAACCCAAACAAAAAATCGGGAAAGCCCTAATGAAGCAAGATTCTGTGTTGGTGCTCACATACCCCCAAGTCAGGGGCCACACGCTGACCACCAGGCTGCAATTTCAACCCAACCCACCCCCAAACAAAAATGCCAACATAACAGGGGATTAGTTGATATTTACAACACGTAGCCAGGTCAACGAAGCCTGTCAGGCGGGGTCACTATGCTCAGGGATTGACAGTAGCTATCCATCCCGAAAACACAACAGTGGAATTCTTCACTACCGACGCAGTGTTCAAAACACACGCTGCTAACGATTCAGAAACACCGATGGTCAGTAATGGAAACTCGATGAACATTCTCCACACGAATTGTTACGATCCCCTGAGAGAGAAAGGCAAGAACGAACATAAAGACCACGAGCAGTACCTCGATCACGAACGAAACGTAACAATATCGCAAACGAAACAAATAATCAGAACGCAAGTACTCGGACCCAACTCCCGCAACTTAGAACCCACCAACAAGAAAGGAAAAAGACGGCCTTCGGACGAGTTTTATTTGCTGCTCAGCCCGAAGGCAAAACAGTGGCTCACAACGGCTGTATTTATAGGTTTTCGGTGGCCTTGGTCCTACGACACTCCATGGACCAATCAGAAGCAGGCGCGCGAACTCGAATTTTCCAGAATAATAGTGGGCATTCGAGTCCTCGAAGGAGAAGCATCTATTTCCCTCGGGAAATATGACGTATTATTGGGAAAAAGTGCTTTTCCCAGCAAGAATGAGCCAGATTTCGCCACCATGCGATAAAAACGCTCGTGCAGAGAGAAACATACACACAGCCTTTCGCAGAGACACTAAGATCACGCTGATGTCGTAGATGACGTAAGGTGGCGATCGTCATACTAGCCCTAACTATACAATTTGTGGTATCACCAGACATTCCACCAGCGCGGATACAGCTCCCAACATACATGAAATTCTCAACCACATCCAGTGGCTCACTACTAAGAGCGAAAACAAGCGCACAGTTATGCCGACCATGCAAAACCAACTGGAACTCAGAAGGTGCAGTGGACATACCAAACTGAGTCCCTAATTTGACCAAGATGTTCTGGGATTCCCGTGAACCCTCGCAAATAACAGTAGTGTCGTCCGCATACTCTAGTTCTCGAAGTCCAGTGCCTGACAGCAGTTCCGCACCACCATCCCCGCGGTCTGTCAGGGCGCGCTCTAGGGTCTCGTCTATTGGAGAGATCAATACGAAAGAGGAGGCCTGGCAACCCTGACCAACCCCACTAGAAATGTTGAGGGCCGACGATGCGCTGTCATGAGCTCTAACCCCAATTAAGGTATGGCTGTAAATTGCTGCCGAAATCTTAACATACTTCTCGGGCACTCTCTCTCACTACAGTCCCAAATTGCAATCCTACCAAATGAATCAAAAGCCCCTCGAATGTCTAAAAAAGCGGCAACTGTTAGCTTTGTATACGAATGACGGAGTGTGAAAATGAGGTCGAAACAGCCACAGCCAAGACGAAACCCAACTTGCTTCCCAAGACGAAGTACAGTGGCTAAGAGCAAATTAGGCGCGATAAGAACCAAGTTAATTCCTCAATGGCCAACACACGAAGTAAGTGAGCATCTATGAAAGTTGGGATGACATTAGCAAAACCCCAATCATTTAGAACAACTTTGCCCACACAGACTTCACTGGCGGGGCCGCAAGCTGTTTTATCAAAGCCGACATCGTCTATATAAAGAACAAGAGAGAGATCGTCTACGTCAGGTGCCTTGAAACGTTTCAGAAACTTGATCTTATGTGAGACTACAGTTTCCAAGAGCGCAGGAACGTCAACAAACAAACGGGCATAGGCACAGCCCGACGGCGTATTCAATGACGCGAATTCCCAGTTGAACCAGTTTAAAATGCTCAGTCGAGCGTCTTAAGAGTTGTTGCAGATTACGGATAGACTTAGCATAGACATAGCAGACTAATTCGCTCGAACCTAGCTTCCTACTGTTGCATAACAGGCAGTTTCGTTGTGAGTAGTGTACTACTCACAAGTAGTGTATTACCCACAGGCGACATTCAGGAACAAAAGGACAAACCCCGAACACGACGGACAAGAAGAGACTATCGAAACAATGTGTACATGATGTGTGAGAACTTTCACCAAGGCGAATGACCACGTACTGTCACCCAATGTATGTGAGTGCATGTCCGTCGTGCAAATGAGTGTACACGTTTGTGGATTAGTTTTTCACATGACCTATACGGAAGTTTGCGCAATAAACCAACTTGTTGGCCAAGCGTCTTTTGCGGACACAACACTACCACTCGTTGCTCTGGTAAAACAGAAAAGGTTTCGAAAGTTCCAGATAGCAGCGGTTTGTTCGATCTCGATAGGGTGTTGTATCGTGATTATTTGTTAGTTGCTTCCGGATTTTAAAGCGACTGGTCTTGATTGGTGAATTATTTTCTACGTGAAACATTCGGGGGACTGTTAAGAAGTTTGATCACACACAGACACAGCGACTGACAGCTGAACGAACAGCAGTACCGTACAAGCATTGCATGTCGTATGTGACTAGTACGGCTCAATCTAGTCCGGTGGGTGGGGTCCGTGAATAGGGCAAGTGCGGTCTGATGGATGTAGAGCGCGTGAGTCACTGCTATTTTAAAAAAGTCAAACTGTGTTCAATGAAGAAGTGGCTCCCCACCAAGGCTCAGTAGTCCTATCACATACTAACACATGATCCATTGGAAGCAGTCAGGTCGCCGATAGCCGATAGCTCTGTGGTCAATCCGTGTGCACCACTATTTGGACGATGAGGGCTGTCCGGTGACACGCTGACGTCTAGAATGCAGAAATTTAGTACTTACCAGAAACAAACTGCTATCCACACAGACCTACTACAAAAGTTCATCGTTGTCTATTCGACGAGTACCGAAAGAGTATGGGCCACTTAAATCACACACGTCAACACTTAGCTGACATACGTGAGCACCTCTGAAAGTTGACGTGAAATTAGCAAAACCCCAGTCATTTAGAACAACTTTACTCACACAGAATTTACCGGCAGAACCACCAGCTATCTGACTGACTTTTGGTTTGAAAAGTAGTCGGTCAACGTACCTATTTATTTTTACGGTCGACTACAGTGGCAGTGTCTGACTGTATGCCAAGAGTTTTCCTCTGACTCATTTCGCTACCTTAAAGTGACGATCAGGATTGCACACTACAATGGCTCGAAAGGCTATGTAAACTAGGACTTCAGTCCCACCAGGTGCAAGGTACGGTTAGAAGAGGTATCCCAAACAAAAGAGCTATTTCGTCGCCCAATGGTTGACAGTGGCCGCCGGAGTATTATCCAATACCGTCGTAAAACCTTCGGTACCACTCGAAACACTTGTCCAACTTAGACTCAATACATTGTGTGTAGCAGTGATCAGAATCAGACATTGTCTTACTCCCAGCATCCTCGGGGAAGACAGGCATAGTGAGTCAGAATATTGCCTCGGAGGTCAGACTTTTGGGTCAGAGGTTCATGGCGGAGCTCCCAAGGCAACCACCTTCTGGGAAAAATCAAAATTCGTTTGCCGGAGATATCAGTCCACTTTCTCAATCTCATCCACTACTGCTGCCCATTTGAAAAATAGGTCAGCAAGCTGCACCAGTGAGCACTCGCGTGAATTTAGAGGTGGGTGTGTTGTTTCCAGAACAAGTCCTTCACTTGAATTTGCCCTTAGAAATCGAAGACGGCAGGTGACTCTCTTATGGTTTCTAGTAACGACGAAATTACGATTAAACTGGAGTGGAGGTTGTATTGAGCCTTAAGGCAGAACAGACCCTGCTCCACTGGATACAGGCGACGAGTTGTCTGTCATCAGAACTCTCACTTCAATCAGGGTTGACTGAAACCAAAAAGACGTCGTACACATGTATATACATACCACGTCCACATATGCTCCAACAGACAATACCTTCGACGCCGTCAGAAACGTCTCCGATGTCCTGCCTGATCATCTGAGGTCAAGTAAGCACACGGAAATAGTTGCCCTTGCTGGGGGTATGACTCGCGACACACAGAGTCGGTGGCTGGAGACTTTAGGTGAGATGGCGGCTAATCGAGTTCAGTGGCGTGAATGTTGTCGTTGTTTGGCCGAGTTGTCTGTGAAGTGAGTGCATTTAATGACGCGGGGCAGTGAAAGCTGTAAGGAAGCTGTCTCGCTGACGACGCCTTACTCTCAGCTGCAGCTCGGTTGTTTGTTTGCAAGATGTAGGCACCTTGGTGTTGAACGTTTGAATATAGTCGTAGTTATTTTCAGTAGTTAGGTCCCTTCCCGTCCCCTTCTTTTTCCTTCTCACTTCCTATATAGGGTTTGCTTTTTCTTCATGGTTGTGTGGCAGTTAAGCATGGGTGTGAACCACTGATGTATTGCAGTCTATGATGTTAAGGGTATGAGCACACAAGTCAGCCAACCTCATCATCATCACACGCAGTAACACACCAGAGGTTCCCCTTGATGCATAAATGCCACATAACCATGGAGAGAAAACCAAACCCTGCTACAGAGTAGAGGGGAAAAAAAGGACGCCCGATGGACCTGACAACTGAAAATAGCGGTGCCTACATTAAAAAATTCAGCAACAAGGTGCCTACACCTTGTAAACGAAGAACCACGCCATAAACGTAAGTGACACGTCATAACCAAGACGCCTTCCTCGGGGCTTTCACCGCCACCCACCATTAGGTACACCCACTTCACAGACAAATCGGCTAAACAAAGATAACATTCACGTCACTAAGCCCGATTAGCCGTCATCTCACCTAATGTCTCCAGTCACCGAATCTGTGAGTCGAGAGGTCCAAAGCCCAGGAGACGAACCCGACCCACAGTGACCAATCCCTCGGTGGACGACTCCATCCAAGCCAGATCATCATCTGCCCCCCCCCCACATCGAACATGACGCCAGTCGGCCGTAGCGTCAGCAAAATGTGTTCAGTTTAACAGACGATTGAACAATAGAAGTCGTGTGACAATCACTACCAAATACCCACTTCCTAATCTCTTCGTTGTTCACTTGTTAGTGCCATCCGACGCGAACGACCGAACACAGGTATCGATGGTAAAATGTCTGCATACGATTGAACTTCTACCCTGAGCGGCCATGTTTCACTGTCGTAACGTAATACAGCCTTCATTGTCGCCTTATATTCATGGTGAGAACTCCTACGCTTACTTTTCTGGACTAGCACGGCACTTGTGCTTTGCCGAAGGCATAACCACCTTCCCAAGAGCCACTCGTTGCCGTCAGTGAAGTCTTTTTCCAACAAAACTAGGAACAAAATGACAGCGTACCAATGCATTAGCATGAGTCCCAATAAGAACGACAACCCTCAATGGAGCCCTGTCTCCTGTGGTTAACAGTTATGTGGTCCATCTGAGGTCAGGTCTCATGCGGGGAATGGAGGCGCCAAGTCTAAGACAAACAAGATGCATAATACAGATGTTGGCTAAAATTATTTTATGCCCAACACAGTTTCAACAGCCGCCAGTCATTATCCAACAGATGTGATGCCATCTCAAACATACCGCGTCATCAAGGCAGCTGACCTGGGCAGTCAGATAACCGGACAGAATGGCTATATCAGAACCATGAGTCGACCGAAGGAGAGTGGCTCAAGGTTACCTTGCTTTCCACAGCAGTGGAGCTTGTCAATCAAAACCGAGTGGTTCACTTGAATTTAAGGGAAATGAAATCAACGCCAATACCTTGGTACGCTGACTTTGTTAAGTGGACAGTGGTCATCAACGGATTCGTCCCGCAAGAACGACCCTTGTTGCACACCAGTAAAGAAGTTACAAGAAGATAAGTAATGTGGTGCGAATCGTAGACAAGCGCCTTGTTATAATATTTTGCGTTATTTCTTTCATCCTTGAGTTGGTAATCCATTTGCGTTTTCCATTTTAGCTGTAATACGCCAATTGTTAGACGAATAAAGCCTATTATACGGGCCCCTTACTCTTTTGTTTCTGACTCAAGATTGATCGTTTGTGTCGTCGAATCTGATTATTCATAACAATTTATTCGTCTAAACAATCACGTGATGGAACGGATCCTACGCCCTGAGAGGTTTGACGTCGACCCCAACGCAGTTAACGCTCCTAAAGAATGAAATCACTGGTTCTGTGCGCTCACCAATTTCTTGTCGTCTATTGACAGTTTTCAACCCAACAAATTGGCTACGTTGATCAATTACATTTCATACTCGGTCTGTGAGCATATTTCTGAATGCGATAGCTATGATTATGCGGTCTCCATACTACGGAACCTATATATGAAACCCAACAATGAAGTATTCGCTCGTCATCTGTTAGCGACTTGTAGACAAGAAGATGGACAGACGCTGGACCAATCTGCACAAAGATTGAGGTCGCTTGCGAAAAACTGTAACTTTGAAGCCACTACAGCCGAGCAGAATCGAGAAGATGCAGTCCGAGACGCTTTCATAAGTGGTCTACTATCTGGCCAGATTCGACAGAGACTGTTGGAACAAAGTGTTGAATTTTCAGGCTGCTTTCGAACAGGTCAGATGGCTTGAATCGGCGGAAAAACAGTCTCAATCATACCAGCCCATTCCGACTAACACTTACGCGGCTGCAACCAAGTTATCAGAGAACTCGCCCAAACCTACCAGAATGCCTGATGTTGCAGTCTCCAGCTCATTGACTGGCAAATGTTTCTTCTGTGGGTATGACAAACACCCACGTTCGAAGTGCCCTGCTAGAGATGCGTTATGTAATGGGTGCGGAAAAAAGGAACACTTTCAAAAGGTCTGCCTGAGGTCCCGGAATTGACAGTCTTGCTCTTCTATCACTCTACCGTCCATTTCGACTGTCACATCGGCGGCGGCTCCGGAGGGTCTTTCGAATGCTGTAGTTGATCTCGAAGTTAACGGAACTCGCTTACAAGCTTTGATAGATACTGGCAGTTCCGAGAGTTAGGTAGCGTCTAGCGTAGTGTTGCAGAATGACTGGAAGGTTCACAAATCTCGTAGCAAGATAACAATGGTCTCTACCGCTCTGTGGAGTGACACGCGAGGTCACGTCCTGGCATCATCATCATCATCATCATCATCATCATCA